>JAJIZL010031060.1:35905-66485 GCA_023969395.1 Amblyomma maculatum
GTGCGTGCGTGTGTGTGTGTGTGTGTGTGTGTGTGTGTGTGTGTGTGTGTGTGTGTGTGTGTGTGTGTGCGCGCGCGCGCATGTGTGTGTGTGTTCAGAATAAATGTTTCAGTGTTAATAGCAGATTAAAAGTGTTCGACACATGTTTTCCAGATAAACTATACTGTAACTTAATTCCAACAGGACTCGGTTTACAGTATATCTAAACTACAGAGGCATGCAGTCTGGATTTTATTTCTACAGGCTCTTGGCGCATCATTTCTGCACAATTTATCACGTTGTGACCAAATGTGAAAAACGAAGAGCGCTAAAAAGTAGGGAACTGTATAGGGAATAACTGAAAACTGAGTGGGTTGCTGCACCTTTGAAGAGCTATAAAACAGTGCCACAACGACGGACAAGAAAGAAGGGCTCAGTGGTTAGCCAGGGCTTGTCCCTCCCGTTTCGTGTCCACCGTCATAGCACTATTTGTTGTTGTTTTTTTAGTTTTTCAAAGCTGCATAGGGAGTAGCAGTATTTATTTCACTCAACTATAATCAGTTTCATGACAAAATATGTTTTCAATGTTCCATATCCCTACATGTATTACAGCAAGCGGAGTCAATGCTGCGAATGCCCCTTACGGAACACCACAAACCGCTCAAAGTTTTGATGTGATACTTCAAGCAGAACAGCCGGCACAAAAGTGGGTAAGTGCATTCGTGCATAGCGCGAACTTCACCAAGGCAAAAATAGTCCGCAGTGAATGTGGCGATAACAGCTTATACAAAAGGCGTTAGATATATCAAGCAGGGATTTGCTTTTTCTTACACTCAGCCACCTTGGCACGTGAGTTGCGATTTCCACGCAGATATAGAGCGCAGCCTTATTGTTCAAAAGGGTCAAGAACTTGTCACGATAAGGGTGCAAGGATTTCAACTTCTGTCAAATCGAAGGAATTATTTATTTCCGACGGTTGTCTCTAACGGTATGGCGATCGCTGTCTAGTCTTGCCAGGGCCAGCTCGAGGTCTGCCGCGCCAGCAGCCCTGCGTCTTCTTTGTCTACTTCCGCGTAGTCCCTTTTTCTTGCCGACACAAACGCACACTCCGTAGACAGAACGGTATACCCTGTTGGGGCGATACCATTTACAAAAAGAAGATTCTACGGGGAAAGCCTTGTGCGGCTAACAAGGGGCGAAATCTGAAGCCGGAACTTGTCCGAAGAACCTGTCCGCAGAACCTTTCCCCATATAGTGTCGATGAAAAGTTCTCAGTCATGTGTCCGCAAGAATAGGGCTGAGCGTGATTGGGGAAAAGCACGAACTTAATTAGGTGTGTTGTTTATCGTAACTTGTATTCGATAACGTGCTCAATTCAACGACATAGGCTCATAACAACGAAGACTTGCAAAACATAATGACTTCAATAATATCATGACACAATATAACAAAGATACGTTCTAAAAATAACCGAGTAGTATATGTTGCTTGTAATTGATCACATCATCAATTCATTATAACCAGTGTCATGACAACTTGCAATAGTTAGAATCGTGAGAAACCCATATGACAAGGGTGAGTCCTGAAAATAAGGGAGTATTATGCCCTAACTTAATTGACGTCATCAACTGAAGTGACATAATCTCATGACAACGATGACTTGCAAAAAATGACGACACCATTGTGCCATGGCAGTCATATGATGTGTGTGTTCCGAAAATAGTCGGCTGGCATGTCATACCTAAAATAGCGATTACATCATCAAGTTACATAACCACGTCAAATGACCAGGATGAAAAATGTGACGGCGTCATTCAATCGCATGACTAAGATGATTAGCAAACGCGATGACGTCAACAAGTTACATGACAAAGTCACATGACAAGGATCACTTGCAAAAAAAGGATGACGTCATCAAGTCACATGGCCAGGATGACGTGCCTAGTGTCGCAACAGCGGCAGTAACGTTCAAGCTTTCGCATTTCTCCAGTGCAGGTTCTGCAGAGCTCTGCTATTAAAGAAGCGTTAACTGGTGACTCGGTCTATTATTCCGTTAGCTGCATGTGTAAGCTCTGCAGCAAGCAATGCTAACATATATCATGGTGCAGTTTTCTAAGCATGTTTAAATCTTTAGTTATGAGATTTCAGACACCTGTTGACGTGAATAGTTATTTTTAAGCAAATTGAGATACTTAATCAGCACCTTCAAGGGCATGACACGACATCGTTACTGTCATTGCGTTTACGACTCCCCTCGCTAATTCTCGTTGGTATACGTGCACATTGATAGTCGGTCTATAACTGATCACTTTATTTTGTGCCTCTATTATCCCACTCCTAATCGCATACAGTCGCAAACCACCACATTACGTGGAAAACAAACCGACCGAGGTATAAAGCCCCACTTTATAAAAAGACACACAAGCGTGTCTACATGAGCCATGAATGAAATGCGGGTAGTTATTTACCCAAATAGTTAGCATTCAAAGTGATCAAAATAACAGAACTCTGAATGCGACCTGTTTACAGTGACGGTTTGATAGCAGATTTTCTTCGCGTAAGTTTTTCCGCAGAAGAAGGCCGTGACCAGAACCCTGCTTTCCATCTGCTGTCGTGTAGCAAAGCTCCCCGCATAGGGAGCTCCAATGAAAGCCCGTACCGATACATATTATCAGTTTTTTTTCTTGAAAACAGCTCCAAACTGGAATGGATTTCCATCCGAAGTGGCAACCATCACCAACTTCAGCCGATACAAAACCGCCATAGAAGATGTTTTGTATTCATATTAAATATCACAGCCCCCCCCCCTCATGTAATGTCCTTGGACCTTTGGTTAATAAATAAATAAAATAAATAAATATAATAGACAGGTTTAGTATGCCGGAGACGTACTGTAGACGTATACCGGTTTGCCCGACCCCTCCCGCGCATGCGCATTGACAGGTTTGGGGCAAGTGTGGCCGCTACACCTGCGTAGGAGGCGTCCGGAAAACCGGTACACGTCAACCATAGTACGTCTCCTGTAAGCTAAATCTCTAATATGCACACCGACAATGAAAACTTTAAACGTACGAGATGAGATTAACAGGCGCTCCTCGCGTGCTTCAACCTTCTTGTCGAAAACCCAAATCTTGAAGCAGAGAACAAAACTCGGCTAAACTCGACGCCTACGCATTGAAAGCTTTCTTCCTGGTTTCCTGGATACAACTAAACTTTCCACACCCAGTGGAGCGATGTCCACAGGGACTCCTACCTCTCTGGCTCACTATCACTGTCACGAATGGTCAGTTGGGTTGATAACTTCTTATGCGACATCAGTTTGTTTTTCGTAATCAGAACTAACCTGCGCCTCCGGTGGCCTTGTAAAACTCTAGGACAAATCCCTTCTCCTCGTACGTCTCGTCCGACTTGAATACCAGTGTGACGGCCGTGGAGTTGGTCGCAAGGGTGTAGTTGCTGATCTCGCCACACACTTTGCCCAGGGACGTTTGTCCTGGACCAACGAATACTTCCGCGTTGTCGAACCTGTAGAGTTTTAAAAGATGCGAACTTGTCTCATCTGTTTCTTTTCGTGTAGGCGAAGCGAGCGCCACTGAAATTCATGAATAAAGAAAGCGGTAAAAACAAGATAAACATAAGAGAGGAACTAAAAGCTAATGGTATAATATATCCTCTTTTCGTTATTTCACAAATCAGGTGCTCCAAAAAGTATAACGGAGGACACGATCCTTAAAGAACTTGCGCCATATCACGTTCTGCTAGCGCACGTGGATGCATATGCTTCACAGGCATGCACATCTATGCCGCTTGGAGCAGTGCCCGCGCGCAGTCTGGTTATATACAATGGGGTCGATTGGATCGTGTTCCCCAGTTGTCCGGACAGGCTGTGGTTGTTCACAACATGACATCGCTCCTCTTGCTTCGTTTTCTTTATTATTGCCCCACTTTCTTGCACGCTTCTTCTCATTTATCGACTACGTTTCCCATCTCTACTGCTTTTTTCCTCCTTTTATTGAAGACTGAGAACGAGACGAAAACCCCACAGGAGCATACTATTGCGGCGTTTCAATTACACTTACCCCACAAACATGAAGCGAGACAGCACAAAGAAGCCGACTAGATACACTAGACATACCCTAGATAACCTGACTTCACAGGACATGATAGTTGATGTCACGATATGGTTTCGCTCATACTCAGCGCGACAGTACATAGCATGTGCGACAAACCATGCGGCGGTGTGGTTTTGAAGTGTGTCTTAGCTAGGATCTGTCGTTTTGGTTGCAATATGACGACGTAGGCCATATAGCATTAAAGTCACGCGTTTACATCCAATATACTAAAGCGTGTCCATAGAAACTAAACGCCTATCAAAGCATGAAATTTCGAGTCCAATATGAGAACCTATACATTTCTTCTAAAACTTCTCTCTTTCAAGATTCACACGCATGGTTGTCCATTTTTTTGTTAGACAAGAGAATACGTAACTATGTTCGTGGGAGTGACGGTGCGTCCCCCTAAGGCCAAATACCAATTTCCGAAGCACTGCATTCCAAATTAGCCCAGTACCAAGCAAACAAAAACCGTGTACCTATTTTACTGCCAGTAGCTAGACGGCTGCACTGAAGATCGAACCCAGTACCTACCGAATGGTAGGCGGAAGCACAAATCATTAACGCTAGGCCATCAATGATTAATCGATGATTGCTGTTGCCTTCGCTCTCAAAACGAAAACGGCACGTAGATAGTACGTGAAAATAAGCAGCTATCTTCTAACGCGAAAAAACAAAACTGCCAATTATGTACCGGCAATAAAAAGGGCAAGTTGTAATTTCAGAAGCAAATTGATTTTCACTGAAATTTACAAGGATATCTAAATGCATACTGAGTTACTGTCACTCATCGATCGTCCGCCTCCTCCATGACATTTGGGTAGGTCTATACTTAAAGCTAGTACCATCCGACGAGGTGTACATTATGCATTCGTCGCCTATACTGAAGGCTTAAATACGCACGGCTATGAAGGCTGGATGCAATGAAATAGTGTGTGCGTATACGCACTCGCATTCTGACGACTCTTCGATTTTTACGTCGATGAAACGGAGCTTGATGTCGGCGTCGGCTGTGATGAACCAACGGCACAACTGGCTGGAGTCGTAGCTCCTCGGGTAGCCCGGTGAATAGATACGCGCCGGCAGTGATAATGCAGTCAGGTTGCCGCCACACTCTGTAGGAACAATTCAGCAAGAAGGAGAAACAACAGATATTCTTCCCATTTAGCAGCTGCTATTACCGTATTGCCTTTTTATTTTTGCTATCGACGTGCACCTATCGATTTTCACTACAAAGGTTAGTGGCATTATCAACGGAAAGCGCGACAAGGAGACCCTCTGGCAAGAGGGGCTTGAGATTGGGCTCGCTGGAAAGGCATAGTTTGAAAGGATGCGTCGCTTAGTCGGACAGGTATGTGTTACAAGGTATGGTATGGACAGGTATGGTATACAAGAGTATAAGAGACGAACAGAGGCGTTAAACGCAAATTGCGCTTAACGTATCTGTCCATCTCTTTAACACATCCCTGTCCGCCTAAGCAGGCCATCTTTCTAAACTAATCACCGGTAGCAGGGCCCGAGAGATTAGCCGAGTCAAACGTTGCTCCAGCCCTTCCACTCCACCTTTAATTCCATCCTTCCGTTCCAGCTAGACGGAATGGTCCACCTCAGGCTAACTTGTTTTTCTTTGCCATGAGAATAAGTTATGCATGAAGTTAAGATCATCATTCTCTAAGCACATCGAAACATGGAAAAAGAAGACTACTTCAAGCACACTTTTGTCACGAAGCATTGTTCGTCAGGGTGCGCCCCAAGCCCCAAAACAGCTTGGGGCGCACCCACACCTTGAAATCGATGTTGTCTCGAACCTGTCTCATGCTTCCTTGCATGGTTATTTTATTAAGTGTTTATAAGCTTGCTTTCTTCGTCCCGCCTCGGTGGTTCAGAAGTTAAGGCGCTCGTCTCCTGAACCCAAGGACACCGGATCAAATCCCTGGCTCGGGGCAGCTTTTCGATGAAGGCAAAAAGAACATCGCCCGTGTGCTGTGCGATGCCAGTGCACGTTAAAGATCCCCAGGTCCCCGAAATTTCCCCGAAAGATCCCCGAAATTTCCGGAGTCCTCAACTACGGCGTCTCTTACAACTCAGTCGCTTTGGAGAAGTTACACCCGATAAAACCAACAAAACCTAAACCAGCTTCCTTGCTTTCTAACCTAAGAGCGCTGGACAAACTGTCACATTGATATTCTTTGTATAGAAAATAACAAGATCTGGAAAAAAGTGCAAAAGAAAGATTACCTCTGCCTGATGAGGTCCAAACGCCCAAACATAATGCTCAGAACAAGCAGCAGAAGCGAGAACGTCACAGTTCTCCCTACACAGATAGCTCATATTCGTATACAATTAAAAAAAATGGGAGTAAGACGCATACTTTTGCACTGACATAATTGTATACTGAATATTTACAAGGCATAATTAGAATAAGAATTATAAGAAAATGAACACAGTAACAAAACATCAATGACATAAACCTTTTAATTATTCGAACAAGGAGGTAAGTTATAGCCTTCTTTTTAAAGGAACTCTGGGAAAAAACATTTTTTAATAACTTCAGTTGCCTGTGTATATTTATTCAGGAAATTGGGTATTAAAAACGAAAGCATTTCTGTCCGATAGTTAGTCCGGACAAGTGGTACTCGGTGACTTATGTGCCTTAATTTATAAGGCGCATTAATACACGAGTATAACTGCACATGTTTAGTGAGATTAAGTTTGAAATTTTTAAAGACTTAGCAAATCAATTTCAACTCAACTAATTTGTTTACTTTTAGCATCCATCAGGGCCTAACACATTCTACTGAAAATAGTAACAGCTATAAATACTAACTTAAAAGCTGCGTCAGTGTCCTAACGTACCACTAAATGCTTCTAAATGATACTCCCCTGCAATAAAACTAAAATAAAATTTCACCAAAGAGCATAGAATGCTAGTATAAAACAGCGACGCCATTACGATCCAACGGAATTCCGTTGAGTCTAAACTGCTGATAGCAGCTGTGGCAAGCCACAGTATTTGTAGCATGACTGAGAGTGGAGCGAGTTGGATATTAGTTCATTTTGGAAATACGGAGCGCACGGACGAGGGCACGTGACAGGGGAGGGCGAGGACAGTGTCTACTTGTCTTTTTCCTTGTACGTGCATGCATGCTCAGTATTTCCAAAATGAAGCCATGGTATATTTTGGACGCGCGTTGACACACGACCGTGTTTGAGGCGTACTAGGCGTTGTCAGAAGTTGACAGCCAAACTTTTCTTCTCTGTTGTGCAATATAACCCATTACGTATTGCCCGTGTGCATTCTCTTCAAGGCGAGAATAATTGGCGTCGATATCCTTGCGAAGTTGGTGTTCTTATGGAGGCTAGAGGCGCCCCACTACACCGCTTAGGAGCGACGGCCTTGAACAATCAATTTTCGACAAAGGCTGTGCACGTTCACTTAAAAGAAATCAGTTCAGTTCAGTCGTTCAGTCGTGTCCGACTCTTCGTGACCCTATGGACGATATTACGCCACGCTTTCCGGTCTCACACTATTTTCCTAGCATCACATAACTTCATCTGCAGCGCCTCGAGGATGCCATCTAACCACCGCGTTCGCTGCCTACCACATCTCCAGTGACCCTCAACCTTTCCCAACATCAAATCTTTCTCCAGCGACTCCTCTCTTCTCATCAGATGACCAAAGTAGCTGAGCTTTAACTTTAGAATTTGACCCTCCAATGAGCAGTCAGGGTTTATGACCGACAATATCGACTCAATACTCACCCCTGAACTCGCGCACTGCAGCTGGTGCGGACAGCGCCCTCTTCTCCCGCAGGATGTGAACCGAGCCGCCCACTGGGTCGATGGACAGCTGTAGACACCTGCACAACACATCAACAACGTTTCCGCATACACTCAGAAACGCGAAGTTAGCGACTAACCTAATCATTAATGAATCTAGTCTACATCGCCTGATTCAAAGGCATTTGAGGAGCATGACTCACTACGTAAAGCGTGATACAATGAACAAAGGTATAAACAGGCCTGCGTGGGTTAACAACCGAGTTCCAGCATGCATGCATGTCTGCTACTATCGCCGTCTTCATTTTCCTTCATCTTACACTGCGGTTCATAGTGTTTTACGTCCCAAAGCAACTCAGGCTATGAGAGAGACCTGTGTTTAAAAAACACTGGGCTTGAGTCCTGCTACCAAAGTACAGCGTGGCTGCTGATGTACAGTCTTTGTCAAAAGTGTACAGCCCAGGGGGTCTGCTTCGGAGCCAATTCTTGCGGCTTGTAATGACTAATGAGTGTTCCGAACCTCTTTATGGTAAGAATATTTTTCGCCCTACCCTCTACAACGGGAACAACCTCTGCAAATGCTGAATCAGAGCCACTACGCGGCTCGGAAGCAGACCCCCTGGGCTCTACACTTTTGACAAAGACTGTACGTTCACCTCCCCGGCTTCGCTGTTGCTTTAGTTTAGCTCATTGGTTCCTAATGAAGGGGTGCCTCCCAGAGAACCATGATAAATCGAAGGCCGCTGAATTAGGATATTTTCAGTACATTTCCCTAAAAACCCGATGGATAGTACGTGTGTAGAGAATGATTAGATATACGGTACATCAACTCTAAACCGTTACTGGAATCCTTACTGCATGCTTGTAAGGCCTTATGAATATAAATTTTTGACATTTCTCGGGAACGTAGAAAGGTATTGTGACATATATGCCCTGCATATCGTATCAGATATTGCCACGTATCAATATCTTCGGGTTTTCTTTGCGTACGTTTACGCTCGAGAGGTGAGGTGCCGAGAGAAAGGGGTTGTGTCTTCGTAATGCGACTTAAGCTTGCTCATGCAAAGAAGCATTCAAAATGGAGGGCTATCGGACTAGCTAGTTCTGTATATTTATCAGAAGTTAGTGGAAATTCTTAAAAAAGAAAAGCAACATATACGATGATTTACAAGCGCCAGAGGTGGTTTTATTTGTTCTCATGGGGAGTCTGCATGACACGTCGAAAAACAAAGATGTCGTTCACAACACTGACTATGGACGGGCTTGTACTCTCACCCTTTCAGCTTCAAATGGTTTAACCAACGCGCTTTAAGTAAATATACAATTCTCTCTTTTTAAAAATGAGTAAGGTAGCTATTTTTGTCGTGTTTGAAGAGGACGTGAGCTCTGGCTGGCTGATTTCATAGTACGTGTCTGAGTTTGGGTTCGCCCACGCAAAAGCCCGCATGCCCTTGCGTTTGGAAGCGATCGCGTTTTCGAATTTTCATTTCAGTATTACTTTTCTGCATGCTTCAAATGTCAAACGAGGTCACGTTTCGCAACAACGGAAATAATAGCTATAATACAGAAAAACTGTCATTTACGATTCTCAATGGGGTCAGGCTACCGAACGAACTTAACCAAATAGTACCAGAGAGATGGTCTGCTAAAAGTGATTATGATTACTATCATGGCAGCAAGAACCACTTAGTTCACTCTCTGAATTGTCATATAAAATTATAAAAATGAAATGGTACTACGATAGTTACCAATGTTTCTGCTGTAGACATTCGATCGCTTATTAGTGGCCTCTTTCCATTTAACAGAGCGAGTTTCGAATGTTTTCAAATCATCCGTCAATCTCCTGTTTGGGACAGAAATTGGGAGAATAATGAAAGGGCTGAAATGTTAAATCGGGGAATAGATCATTGTGGAAAAAAAGACAGGGTGTAACTGAGAGCTTGAAATTTTGGAGAAAATAAAACCAAGAAAAAATAGTTAAGAACAGACAATTTCATTGCGAAGGTAAGGTAAACAATAGTTTCTCGAGAACGCGGACTGGATTCCTAGATTAAGAATAGTTAGGAAGAGTTAACAAGAGGCGGCAGGGGATCGGGTGGGCGGTTGTAACTAGGAATATTGCGGGAACAGGGTGGCCTACGCCTGGCATTAGCCTGTTAATTGCGAAATATGGGAGAGATATTTGGACCGCAGTGGGCATGAGCAGTGCTACTGCTGCTACTCCTGATAATGATGATGATGGTGGTGGTGATAGTGGTGGTGGTAGTGGTGGTGGTGGTGATGAATCATCTCGGGGAAATTTCTGCGCTGCCTACCAGTGCCATACCGGAACAGCAAAAAAAAAAAAAAGAAATCGTCGAAGATGAGAGAATACCGTCGCATGAAGAATCGAGACAAAGCAACTCTTGCAAAATACAATACGCAAAATCCAAAGCAGATAGTGCTGAGGCAGTCGCACAACCGTCGGCAGAAGAACAGTCTCCACGCTTTGACCATGACGCTCTAGCACTATCTCGGAAATGCGAGAAGCGAACGAGGAACTTCTCGCGCGCTGAGATTGAGACAGCGGTATAAGTTACGCGCGTTCACCGGACGGCACCAACAAATCGTCGTTGACCCGTAGATCGACGGACAACGCATATAACGCGCAGTTTGTCCACGCAGACTCTCGACGGTAAAAATGTTAGAACTCACCATTACTGAATTTAAGCCTATCTCCTTGCGGTTTTTGGCCGAAGCGTCAGAATATTAGCGTTTCCCTGCGATGATTCCATAGCGTTTCGCAATTCGTTGGTAATAAAATAGCGTTTTAACTTGAGTCAAGTGTCAAGATTTTCTTCCTTTAAAAATAATTCAGCGCGACTTTAATTTCTTCCTTCTTTCCTATTGGATTTTGTTAAATTTGAATCATGTATGGTTTATCAAGTTTAAGATCCCGTGGCTATAAAGGCTATGAGAAACGGTGTAGGTGAGGTCTCCATATAATATCGGGCACATGAGATTCTTTAACGCGCACCAGCATCGCGCACTGCACAGGTACCTAGAGTTTCGTTCGCCTCAGTCGATACGCGGCCACCACTGCCAAAGCCGACCCTGGGTTCCCGGGCTCATAGCTGGGCCTCCTGGACACAGTCACTGCAGCAAGGCTAAACTGAAACATGTCCCATTTTACTGCCTTTACTGCACTTTACTAGCTGCTACCAAGTTGTTTTGAGCGCTGTAATGACAAATAAAAAAGCTAATTTCAGCGCTCTTAAGTGTTTTCCAAGTGCACCTTGATAACATTACATGATTGCCGTTCTTTATTTTCACTTGCTTTTTGGCCTTATCCTTTCATTCGGAGTGTAAACTGCTAAGCCAGTTGGTAGTACAGCTTCTAGGTACATAAACTGTACACCAACGATATTGTACGTGTGGCTACTCTGCTTAGTCTTGCGTTCATTTTTGCTTATATTTTTCTTCACGTCCCAACAGGCTCACCCTGTATACCTAAGCTCCAGACCTTGTAAATTACTGACTTCTTCGCTTCTCTGCGCAGTGACGTATATATGCCTTAGTTCTCCTTTCCTCTGGAGCGTTTCTGAGAAAGCGATTCGGACAGTGGGGCGGAACTACAGAGCATGAAAATACTTTGCTGCATGAATCACACAATTTATAAACAATTCCCTTCGTCTCTCATTGGGCAGAGCTTTGCAGCCTTTTCGTTTTATATTATTACGTTTCACGCGCAACTTAAGAGAGGAAAATACTCATGCGTCCTAAGTTGCCGCTGTTGGATTTCAAGGAAAGATGTATTGTTTTGTTGTTTTTTGTTTGTTTTTTCATCTGTCACATAAGCTGGTCAGCTACTATATATCGAAGAATCCAAGTGAGGAGTATCTAGGAGATAATGGCGCAATTACTTCCATTTTTCTGCAAATTATGCTGCACATGACTAGTTCGTTTTGGAGCGTCTAAGTCCGCCTTAAAACTCATTCTTTTCGCAATATAGCACGTTATTGCCTCACATACCAATTAACGCATTGAATGCTACATTCCTTATTGCCAGTGAGTGTCGTTATATAAAATGTCAAGAATAGTGATCTTCAAACAACGTGGTCGCTTACGTAGTACTTACGAAACTTCCGCTGTCAAACCCAGAACAGTAACAGCGAGCACCGCTGTTCTAAACAGCAAGTTGCCGGCGCTCGTGCATTGTCTCCGGCCAAACACTCGATGCTTTTCATTGTCTTCCGGCTTGAAGATGATGTCCAAAAGTTCTCGCACCGTATCCCGCATTGCACACTGGAACTGCCCGAGCCGAGTAAGACTTCTACAGGGTGCCTGGTGAACTTCTCGACCAACGCGCCTTCCACAATTACACAATTAACGAAGAGCTGCAACTTCCTTCGTAGCTTATGTGAGACTACGGCAGCGGCGCTGGGCGAGCGTCCTATCTAGCCGGCAGCGCCGTTATCAAACCCACGAGGGCTCGTCGGCAGAGTGGTGTGCCCCGCCAGCCAGTGGCCGTCGACAAACCCGCTTTCGGGACTTCCCCGTTTCTTCGGAGAGGAAAACGTTGCGATGAGGTGCGCCGTACAGTGCCGGCAGCGTGCGAAATGCATCTGGTTAAGAATGATATGGTGCCATATGAAATAAGAGAAGCACAACTTTATTTTCGAAAGGTAATAGTGCACTGCCCCTGCAGCTGAAAACCTTACGACCCCAGTGTGTTCGATGAAAAACCCAGGGCTAATATCGTCTGTTTTCCTGGGTGGCTAAGGAAGCCGCAGGTATAGGCCACTACGTCTTGCGCTTTAAGCGAGAAAGATACAATTTTTTTTCTCTGCGGGACAGTCCCAGCATTACTCATTTTGTGTGTTTGGGGTCACGATGTAATAACGACCAGATAATATTCGGTTTCTTAGGGCTCAATGCATTGCCCAGGCCCCTTGCGAAGCCGGGATTCCAAGAAACCACGCCGTTGAAGCTAATATTGGATCATATACCGACCGAGCGGCAGCCACAGACATAATTTCTGGCCCACTCAATCTCATCTTCGCCTACATCTTAGAGCAAGCACTATAATATGGGCCTCAGAACTCACCTTCCGTTACACATCCCAGAGTAACTAAGGAATAGGATCATAGTTGGCGCAAGAATACCATCTCCAGTTCCTCCACAAACTCTCATTTTACTTCAATAAAACTTCGGTTGGGAATAGTTGGTTCATGATTTTCTACGGAACTGAAGAGCGCAAACAGAAGACAATCCACAGAGAAGAGAACGCAAGGACTACTTTCGTCGTGACCTTTCTGTGGTGCAATGTCCACTCAGAAATCCTTGTGGGAAACAGGCTATCACGGAACCTTGTAGCTATGCCGCAGCCGATTACTCTGCGCGTATTACTGCCACTCTCTCAAACTATGCATTACATGTCAACGTCTTTATCTGCTTCCACCCGTGTGTAATGAATGCAAACATATCGCCATCTCATGGACCTCTTAATTGCGCTGAGGACCGTAGTACGACTGGTTTTCGCACCCCCCGCGCGGGTGCTGGAGGCCCGCACGGATAAGACCATAGACATGCTACCGACTCCAGTGTTCGCAAAAAAAGTAGTCTGAACCATGACCGGACTATCGAGCGGCGGCGTGCCGCCGCCGCCACCGCTCGAGTCTGTTTATCGCTGAACTTAACTTTCATGGCGACCGGATTACATCTATTGGCTGCTTATAGGTTACGTCTTAGGCCCTTGCTTCTCAATCTTGCAGGCACAAACATGGCCGCCAGCGGTGCCGTGTGAAGCGAGCAGCGAAGCCTAATTGTTGATAATACGTTGTTAATACGTTGTTAATATGTTGTTAATACATTGTTAATACGATGTTAATGCTTTGTTAATACGAGTACTGCTAACGACTGCGAACTCCGGTGCGTGCAGCAGCGACAAGCCACACCCTCTGTGCTGTGTTTGCGATCCTCTGCGCTCAGCTGACCGAGCGGTCTTCAAACCGACGAGGTTTACGTGCTAGCTGTATCGCGAAGTGTCTATTAGAGCCTTCTGTGATAGCGGCAAATTTTCACTTCACGGGTGGCAGCGAGTAATTACAGTTGTTCACGGTAAATATCCTGCGCAGACAAGACCTCCGAACAAACACATCGACAATTAAGTGCCCATGGATATGTTCCCATAGCATTTATGATTGGAGCGAGTGATTTTCTGTCATGTCAGCGGTGCATTTCATGCGAATTTTGCTTGCAAAGGCTGTTTCGATAACAGGGGGCAAAAACCCGCCAAGAGGGAATGAAGAGAAGCCCGGCAAAATCATTTCGTTTCGATCGCAATAACCCTCACAAAATTAGTATTTTCAAAATATTTGAGCGGACATGATTTCCAGGGGCGATCTCTGACGGTCACTATGTCGAAAATATTTGTGAACAGAAGGTAGTTGGTGGAATTGCTCAAACGGCGCCGCATCTGTCATCACTGTGAAACTTCCGGCATCTTCGGCTGACGGCACTTGAGGAGTTTTCTGCGCACTAGTGCTGTGAGACATGCCCAGCTGGCCGCCACCTGTTTCCATACGACCGGCTGAGGTCAGAAGGAAATGTGTCCGCGGCACCATGTCCCCGTTAATGCCGACGAGTTGGAGCGATCAGGTGGAACCGTGGAATGTGAAGCTGACCCTAAGCACAACGCGCGTAGCAAACGGCACCAGCAGATGATGATGGCGACTACGAGTATTTCGCTCGGTGATGTCAAGATATATTTTTCAATTAAGCAACTAAAGCGAAACCGTTTAAGGAAATGTTGAATATGAAGCGCTACGATTGATTTATTTGCGTTGCACTCTCGCAGTCATTCGCCGACGACTCATATGTCTTCAGGGGTTGAGTTAGAATGTTTTGACCTACCTTAGCTGATGCATGAAACAACTGAGGTGTAAGGTCTGAAACGTCCCCTTTTCGGCAACCTATATCAGGTGAATAATTTGTAAATAAATATTTGAAGAGGCTTAACCCCGTTGCGCCAATGGCAGTCTACTGAGCAGCACCGGCATGGCTCATAGTTTGGGTCAAGTTCAAAGGTTAAATCATACGTCAATTCAAAGTCTAAGGTTTGTACGGTGATGGTAAGGCATTAGTCAGTGTTCAGCTAAGCTGTACCAGCCTTATTTCGTGATGCCAACTGGTTGTGACGTCACGAAACGGCTTAGTCGATCAGTGACGTAACACTTCCCGAACTGACATTTCATCAACCAATCTGTCACTGCATTAATCAATCAATCTTTATGTCAGTTTGTACATGCAAACTGGGGATACTGAGATAAAAGCAGTGAATTGTACATTCCGACTCGTTCGTAACAGCATCATGCCATTTGGTCTCGAGACTTCACACATCCCGCCGACCAATTAGTGCCTGGCCTTGTCACCTGCTAGTTACCAGCAGCCAAATACATTCTCGTGATTTCAGCTCGCACATGAGACACCACAAACTGGAGGTGCTAGAGCCCCGGTGTTTGCCTTTCCTTTGTGACTGTTGCTACTGGCTTCCCTTCGTATGTAAGTCTGTAAGGTCACATTACAGCGACGTTGATGTATGAACACACTTTGACCGTGAGAATGCCTTCCTAAGCGCAATTTTGATTGGATGTGCTTAGCTAAGCCTAGTGAATCTAAATAACCCTATTTAGTGCCAAAGCACTTCTAAATTATTCATAGCTAAAACTGTCATTTTGGTTTTTCTGGGTGCGCCAAGGAACGCCAGGCGACAGGAGCGATGGTGCACCGCACAAACTCCCACTTGCCGGAGTAAGCGTGACAGACACTGCGCCTTACCTTTCGTGTAAACCAATTATAATTATATGTAGCACTGCAACGAATGCCGATAAGAGGCTACTGATGGGAGGCAAATTATAGGATAGGAAGGGTAGACTTTCGCCATTCTCCTCTTAAGAGATATCTAAGAGACCCTTAATTTTTGAAGAAGGAGGTCACGAGGTGGACAAGACAGCAGTGGAGGAAAATGGTAGGCAGGCAAATGGAAGGCTGTGTGCCATTGTGTCAAGCAATGTTTTATATTTGTGGAGATATGTACCGTTACGAATAAAGTTTGACAGGTGTGTGAAAAAGCAGCAGCAGGTGTGCGAAGTAGAAGCGAAACAGCAGCATCAGAAGCGACCACCGCCGGCTCGAGGTGCACGGCGTCGGCTCCTCACGTTGCATCTGAGGCCAAATCTGATCCTAGGCTTACCACCAGGCAGACATCTCCTGTTGCCATTAAAATATATATCTCTCTCTGATCCGCGCAGGGCCCGGAGGGCATAAGAGGTCCCTTCTCGGTAGGCCAATAAATTTTCATTCATTCATTCATTCTTTCATTCATTTATTTGGCCCGCCGATGACCTTGGCTCCTGATAGGTCCGCAAAGCTTTCGCTTTAAGAATAACTAAGTTCTTCCCGGTCCATAATGAAACCCACAGCGAAATGACTGAGAGACAGACCACGCGTGCAAAAAAAAATAATGAAAAAACTTTATTTTATGGCATGACAAACACGGGCACAGGAACTACGGGGTACTCTCACAGCTGTCACAATTGGTACACGTCGAATGAAAATAAAAATGTATGGGTGTAGACATACATGGTAAAAGAAACGCGAAGGAATGGAGGAAGTTCAAATACTGTGAAGCTTCCTGCTCACGATAAATACTGACTGCAGTAGTCACTGGAAGGGCCCCCGCTTCTGCTAGCAGTGAAAGAAAGCACCCACGCTCGTACGTCGAATATTCGTCATGGACGACTTGAACCTTATGCGTCCACATTAATCTGTTTCATGCACTTCTCTCCGCTATTTGAAGAGGCTGTAACGTGTAGCACGAAGGAAATTGAGTTCTTGATATCCCTAAAATCTTTATCAGGCAGAATCATTCTTCGTAACCGTACTTATGCACGGCTATTGAGACGTATTCAGTTCTATTGAGACGTTAGGTATGATGCTATAACGCTTCTCATTGTAGCGAGTGAACTGGGCGCTGCTGCCCAAAACACTCGGACGTTTTCCAGTTTGACGCTCTGGAATCTGCGCGACCGAAAGCTGCTACGCTCTTTTCCGCAGCGTCACAACGTCAGCGACCAGGCTGGTGTAAAATGCTTTGTAGTTACTTAATCAAGTACATCGTGACTCCACTGAACAGGCGCTGAATTCTCGAGCGTACGTAGTGAACCCTATGGATAAATACTCGCATGAGGCGTTCGTGTATATATATAAATACGCGTCTTCGGCTCACTTGGGTCATTCCATTAAGTGCCCAGGAACGATGGCAGCGCCCTGTGTTCCATCGAAGCAAATGCAGTAGTGCACTCTAGAAACGGCAGATGCTGCGTGCATTCGCCACCTTTTAGTAGAAACCGAGGAATGTTGAGCACAATGTTTGACGTTGCTTTCATAGGTTGAAGACGTATTTTCTCGGAGTCGTACGGTTAGCCACAGCCAACTTTGTCTTGCTCTTTAGAGCAAGCTATAAATATCTTGGTTCTGCGACCAAAAAAAGATTATCTGGGGGCACAAAAATGCTGAAAAATCCTCAGCCCCTACGACGATGACTCATAAAATCGATAGGCGTCACATGGCGCTTTTTTGCATTCTCATGTCATGGCCACAATGAACGATTATAATCAAAAGCCCCATATGCGATGTCTCTGTCGTGGATTATCTCCAGTGGCATTGCTCCTAAACAGTCGTTCGATCACCTATCCCATCACTTCCACATAGCTGCCATTCTGATAATTCCGCGTTTTAGTCAACAAAACGCGAATAATGGTACAACGTTGTTATAAAGCCTGGCTGACTACAGCTCGCTGAAAACCTTTACTCCAATGCCCTAAATCAGCGAGAAAATGTATTTGCCAGGTTTCCTCAATCGAAGGAACGCGTCATAGCTTCGTTCCGAGGCACCGATGCCCTATATTCGAATCCTTGACCTTTCCTGTGCTGTCTGATGTATTCGAACTCAACCTTCAAGGCAAAACAGCAATGCTTCGTTTGCGCTCAACTCTTTAAGCTCTTCCACACACCTTGCTTTTACAGCGCCTATATCAACATATATGCCTCTTTCGAAAGGTCATTTTCAACTCTTTGGCATCGGTCCACTCCTCCCATCTCCTTCTGACTTCACTTTCTCTAACAAAACTTCGAAATCCACCATTGAGCTTATATAGACCACTATCTTCAGCGCAGATTCCTGTGGCCGCTCAAAAGACCTCCGTTTAAGCCCGTTCGCTGAGCGTAAGGGACGCGTGTGCTTCGCTCAAAATGGAGCTGTCCCAGTGAAGGCCTCAAAACGAAGCACGGCCTCGCGATGACTCACAACACGAACAGTTCGTGCCGGTGGCAACAATGCCGTCAGGCTCGCGCATCAAAAAACACCTGGCCCACGTTGAAAATAAGTCCTAAGCCGACCTTTTTCTTCCGAAAAGAGGCAGCGCGATGCGATGCACGCCACTAGTAGAGGATCTTCTCCTTGATCCAGCTGTGGTAGTTGCTGACCTTGGCGTAGTAACCATAGTGGTCCTTACGTCCACAGCCGACGCCCCAGCTCACAATTCCGATGAGGTACCAGCGGTTCTTTCTTTGAACAACGAAAGGACCACCGCTGTCCCCCTTGCAAGCATCCCCCACGATCTCCTGCTTGTATCCCGCACAGAACATGTTCCTCGTCACCTGCAACAAGAAAGAAGTCAGGAGCGCTTTAATCCCAACACGCGTTTGGCAGGAAATAACACGTGCACAAAAGATATGCGTATTAGAACCGCGCGAAAACGCAGCAACAGAGGAAGTGAGGTATGCACCCCCAAAAGGTGACTGTTAACTTTTTCTTTCTGAGATCGAAAATGAACATGAAAGAAGGCAGCACCAGCATCAACCGAGAGCGTGATACAAGGCAGTTGAGCCCAGTTAGTCCAAAAGCAAAAAATATTGATGGTAGCCGCGCTGCTATACAGAGTTAGTATTGTTCACATCGGCCTCCTGCCGTACATTGCTTTCAATCTTCTATATGTATAACCATATGATCCCACTTACCCAGCTCCAAATATTAGTACATGCGCCGAAGACTATACACTGCATTATTGTATCGCACATTTGTAACGTCGATGTACGCTTGTTCTGGCAGCCAGCTAATATGGGTATCCAGTTAATGGGGAAAACGATAAGGGGAAGAACACTTCATTCACAGCCTTTTTAGCTGGCAAGTCGCTAGCGGGCTAGCCGCACGGGAACGTTCATGCTTCTGAGACGGTAGATTTGGCAGACAACAAATACCTAATCAAATTTTCTTGCCCGTTAATAGCAAGAAAGCAGTGCTGGAGATTGCCGGAATCTATGGACATTTGCCAGCTAAGGATCGTTGTTTTAGAGCGTACCTCTGCTCTTCGCATTGCAACTCCCAAGGTCATTCCTTTGCGCGTTTGTCCTTGAGCCGTCGGAGCGGGTCTAGAGCGAGCGCTCCTGCCTCCTGCTTCTTTATCTTCCTCTGTAACGCTACCCGGGGCCATCTAGCGATCGCCCCGATTGTGGACACGAAAGCTCTCCGCGTGATACACGTGACTATATGGCGGGTTTAACAACTGCTTCGTCGGCGCTTGGTTACTCAGTCTTGTCACGGATTAGGTGCATGCCGGTCGGAATGCGTCAGCGCTTCGATGCAGGCTGAGTCTGATCATGCAGCCATGTAGTTTGCGAGAAGAAGCAGCGGAGAGAATGCGTGATCGACATTGAGGCAGAGGCGGACAAAGAAAGAGAAACTCGCATAGGGAAGAAATGCCAGTGTGATCGTGTAGCCATACTTAACCGAAATTACGTTCGGATATTGTTCATCCGGTGTTAATCTCCGGAATTTTTAACCTTTGGTATATCACAAATGTGTGCCGAAAGAACGCCTTAAGGTAAGATACGAAGAGGCTTTGACGAGACTGTACAGATATGAAACTCAAAACAACGCCAGTTTTCAGGTAACTGTGCTAAGCAATGTTGGCTACTGCTCTTGTTAGCGCAGAAAACTCCCTCACAAAGATTGGGGGGAAAAATGGCTGTGGTTAAACCGGGTTGAATTGCATTAGCAGTACATCCATGGCTGCGCTTATGGTTCAGCATGTAGTGTACCTCATGGTTATCCCTATAGGCCACTAAGGCACGTTCATACGGCTTGGTTAAAGCGGGGATTTATATGTGGGCTGGCAGAAGCTGCCACCTTGGGTCCCTCGTGTGACATAGGACGGTTATGTCAGACCTTGGCAATCACGTTACCCTTATAGGCCACTAAGGCACATTCATACGGCTTGGTTGAATCTGTACCTGGCTCGGCTGCAGCTCAAGGCCAAACGGGGCCGTTCCCGTGACTACGCGACGGGCTGAAACCTGGCGCAGTATTGCTAACGCAATAAAAGCCAAACCGGAAAACAAAGTTGTGCTGCTGAACTTTTTGTTCATCCACTTTTACAGCAGCTTAAAGCAATAATACGAAAATCAGGTGTTAGAGTTGCATTCACTGTCTCTATGTATCTCTTCCATAGTTACAAACTAATGAACGAAAGCTATCACCAAAATATCGTTTGCAAAAGCAAGCATGCCCAAAATGTGTTTATTGTAGCAACATTGTAAGTCGCATTCCTCTCGTTTGTAGAAATTCGTTTCTTGGCCAAGCCAAGCTTGACGAGCTTTGTAATTGTGTGAAACCGAGGCACAACAGTCGCTTATATTCAAGAAATCAGACTGCGTTCTACATCTGGAAATGCTTCAGATGGTTGAGTATTAAAGACCGCATCGAAACCCAAGAAATCGCAAAGCCTGCAACCTATCAGAGAAGGCACAAATCAAATGCAATAAAAAGCACTCACATCTTAGATTAAGAATAGACTGAAAATATGAGTGCCTTGCTCCCTTGAAACAATAAATATTTTAGTCTGTGTTTCCTTATGTACGCTTTTCTGCTGTACTATGCCAGGTATATTTCTTGTCCTAAATGGACAAAGAAAAGTATTTAATTGTCACCGCTTGTGTACCTCACCTTTTTTATGTCCAGTCAGCCCTATTTAGCATCTCATGGCGGCTTATCTGACATGCGCTTTCCTCCATCACAGAACATATCAGGGATAGCAGTCGCCAACATTTCCTATCACACCCCAATATATTCGTTCATACAGCCTCTCAGGGTTACGTGAGGTACCATGCATTGCATTTCTTCATCTGGTTCCCTCGTAACGATATGCATTAGCTGACAGCGACTTTCCTTTCAAGTAATAACACAGAAAACGTAGTGCATTGCAGCCATCTACACTTTAAGCAGCGCGCAAAAGCCAATGATTACTCAACGTGTGTACGAATACAATTCTAACCAGTCAGTCACATCCTTTGGATACAGTCCAGCTCGGATTCATCTCATTTAGTCGGTAGTATAACAAGTTCCCACTCCAACACGCAGATGATGCAACCCTAAAACATAAATTATTTGAAACCTTAAACATGACCACCGTTGTACTTCGCGCGACATGAGACCTCAAGCGCCATTGGGCCACTACGGCAGTTCGAAGTGATCTGGCAGGATCACGACGTTCTCTAACTTTAGTGTGCTGAGATATGCGCTACTAGAACACCCAGTTTGGGCCCCAGAATTGCGTGTGCCGCCACTCCGATTGGCTAAGCTGTTTCGTTACGTCAGAACCGCACGGCCTCGTACCGATAATTCAAATAAAGGCCAGCATAGCTTGGTCTGAGACTAACCGCCTGAATTTAGCCGTAACTAATATATCGCCGCATGCTTCCGAAAGCCAAGCATTAGCTTTGATTCATAAGTATTTACCCTGGCAAAGGCATGATTGCCTTGCAAATAAATTTTACAAAGATGAAGAGGCATACGTACTTCGTCCATGAAATGACTGGCGATTCCGAACTGATGAACTCAGATATACGCAATATGGTTCATGTTTTAAATTTGCCAAAGTGGAGTGTGTTGCCACTACGTATGTCAGTCTAACTGTCACACTGACCACAAGTCCATCTTGGTCAATTTCAAAGTACATGATTTTTCCATAAATGATGTGTAGATACTGAACAAATATATCTTGTTCATTACAGTGAAAAAAAAAGACAAAGCTAAACCATGAGTCCAACCACAACTCGTCACACTGTCGTTGCATAACCGCGTTAAGCTGTTGCCTCTTCCTTTTTTTTTTTTTTTGCCCACAAGCTACACAGATGGGATTTTACTCCCAGGAATTCCTGTAGACCAATGGCCTCTATATAGATCCTCTTTCGGATATAGGTTTCATCAGCCGTTTTGATTATTTAGTATGCGAGTCTGGCAATATCCTCAAATATCCTGTCACTAAATGTAACGTTCATTCGAGAAGCAAGCGAGCATACCGGGTACTGCGTAGACGCCTGGCAGGTCTTGTGGTCGATAATGGGTAGCCTGATCTCCTGCAGGAACCGGGGCAGCGTGTTGACGCTCTCAGTCAACTGCCCCCATCCGGTGACCGTGCCCAGCTGCACATCCCCCGAGCTGAAGTATTCGCGCTCGATGATGGCACTTTCGCCCAAGCACACAGGCAGTATGTAGTCCGTGAAAGTAACGCGGTCCGCCAGTTGCACTAGGGCGATGTCGTTGTCGAAAGTGTTCACGTTGAAGTTCCTGCAAAATGGCAGTGTCCAATTAGATTATACTCAGAATGACTTCAGAAAAGTCAGGTATACTGATTCCTAACTGCACTGCACTATTCCACTTACTGAGGAAAAGGAACAACCTGTTGATTCCTAACTGCATTGCACTGTTCCACTTACTGAGGAAAAGGAACAACCTGTTAGTGGTAACAAACCAAAGTTGTTCGTGCTCCATATTTTCTGCATTAGAAAAGCATGTCATGAATGTGATTCTTCAAAAATAAAAATACTTAGTATCCACCACCCAGACCACACTGAGTATCCCTCCTAAGATTTCATCACTGGTTCATAATCTGTCATGCATGTCATTTTATGCCTAACTACACTTTCGGAATAAACATCCTGAAAGGCCCTGACCAGACATGGTAGTAATTGAATTACAGTAATAAAATTACTGTAATTTAATTACTTTTTCCGGTAATTTATAATGTAATCAGTAACTTTTTCGGTTTGGTAATTTAGTAACGTAATGCATTACTTTTTAGCAGTAATTTCACAGCAAAAATTAAATAATTGCTTTCGAAATTACTTTTACTTAAATGCGCCACTACTTCTTCCATAGTAACAATGTAGCGTGCTGCGAAAGCAGGAACGACGTGTGGCAAGCTGAAGCCAGCGTAACGGATCGGCAAAAGGAGACAGAATTGAGCAGAGCAGTGCGTCTGAGACCTCCTGTGTAGCAGGCTTATAATGCGGCTATCCCATGGCAACCTTTCTCCAAGCAGCAGGAAACAAGGCTTCAAGGGAATACCGATGGACAGATGGAGCAAGCGGCCGAACTTGAAAATTAGTTGGAAGCGCGGCGAAGTGGCACTCCATGTTGCGTCGGCTAGGGCACAATGGTGCCTGATTACACTTGTCACCACGGGATGAGGGAGGGATGGGGCAGGGTAGATTGGCAGGAGGGTCCATGGCATCAGTCGCCGTGGCGTGAGCATTAATGAGAGCAAGGTGCCGAGAACGATTCTTGGGACTACGGAAGCAATAAATAACCTAGCTTCTTCGGTCCCTTCAAATGGCGGAGGCCGCTCCGGGCCATCAAGACGCTGGGTTTACCGCTCATTTCACGACTGTGCCACCATGTTTCGATTTTGTTGTTTTTTGCGGTTGCCTTATTTTTGTAATGTCAGATGCAGTAGGAAAGAGGGAAGTAATTGTTCTCAGGAACGGAATTTGGCGGGAAGACGAAAGAGTATGCGTGCTTCGTGTCTGGAGAACAAGTTGTTTTGTTTACTAGCTTTACTTAGATTTGCATGGATGAAAACTAGAAAGTAATTTTAAAAGTAACTGAATTATTTAGTCGAAGTAAGTGCAATGTAATTGCATTATTTTAGGAGCAATATTAAGTAATGTAATTTAATTACTTTTTGCAATTTTCAGCAAAGTAATTAGTAATGCAATTTAATTCCTTTTCAAAAGTAAAATTATGAAGGGCTACACTGCTTCATAACATGCAATGAGATTCACTTCATGCAGAGAGTCTTCATTAGTCAGAACAGAAACAAAAAATGCATTGAGGAAGTATACAATTTGCAACTCGCAATCTTCTTAATTTGTGACAATTCATCCACAGCAGCTTATTAGATAGCTTCAATATGTTTCTGAAGAAATGCTCAGTGTCCATTTAGTTCGCATTTCGTAGAACAGTTAATTTCTACAGCGCCATAGCATGCAGTGCATGTTGGTTTGCATGGCTTGTTCATTTCATTTTGCAAAAAGCCCATGAATTCTTAAGTTTATTCAGTAAATGCTATCACGAAAGTCTTAGCCTGCACCACCCAGTCGAAGTCCCTTCGATTTCATGAACACATAAACCAGACAAGCTGATTTCTGTGCAGCTTTCCCCCTAGCTTACCCCAACCTTCTACTTTCTTTTGTGGAAATAAATCAAATCAATTCAAAATTGATCTTTTTTTACTCCCGAATATCCTCCTTTTATGCACTATGGCCACATTGCAGCCTTTTGCGCATTCTGTGCCCTTACGATTCCGACTTGATCGGTATTTTTATCCAATTGTACCACTGTGATAATATCCGTCTGCATGCACTCACGGATGAAAGTGCACATCGGCGATCTTGGTGACGACCTGCTGCGGCTCAACGATGGTCTGGTCGTACTTTCCCAGCCGCACTTCGACTTCGTCGATGCGGATCTCGTCTCGTTTGAAGCAGTGGGATGCCGTGAGAACCCATTGGTCGTTCACCAGGCTTCCACCGCAGAACGCCTTGCGAAGTTCCGTCCAAAACATCACCTGCGCACACGTCGATGACCATGATTGTCAATAACCATTTTAAAATTTCTGAATAGGCACATTCAGCATGGGCATATGCAGAAGTGGCGTTGCACCTCACCTAATAGATAATAGAGAGATTTAGCTTACCGTGATCCGCCACCGTGACTTTCTACCGCGTGTGGGCGGGGCGCTCAAGCTGATTGGTTCCGATGCAGCAGGTCTGTGTGTCGACATCCAGTATGTGGCGCCATCTACCGGCGTCAAGGGCGGTCTGGGCATGCGCAGTTGAACGCGCGGTGACGGATCACGGTAGCGGATCGCGGATCATGGTAAGCTAAAACTCTCTAATAACAATGCAGGCTGGTTGCTAGGCAGGCGTTGGGACGGACACTGCACCGTAGCGCGCCAAGAATAGAGATATTTAGCTTACTGTGATCCGCAATCCACTACCGTGATCCGCCACCGACCGTTCCACTGCGCATGCCCAGACCCCTTGATGCCGACCGATGGCGCTACATACTAGGTGTCTGCACATAGACCTACCGCGTCGGAATCAATCAGCTTGTGCTCCCCGCCCACACGCGGTAGAGGATCACGGTGGGCGAATCGCGGTTCCCGGTAAGCTAAATCTCTCTAATACCGACTACCCACAGATCTATATTGACTATTTTTCACTGTAGCTGACATGGGCCAGCCGAGCATGGATCACCGAGACTTCAGAAGCCGAGGAAGCATGTTCTTTGGCCCCGCTGCGGTGGTTTAGTGGTTAGGCAGCTCGACTGCTCAACACAAGGACGCAGGATAAAATCCCGGCCACGGTGGCCGCGTTTCGATGGAGGCGATGGGCGCCGTAGTGCAAGGCCTCCTACACTACAGCGTGCCTCATAGCGTGAGTCACTTTGGGAAGTTAAGCCCACAAGCCCACCATCTTCTGAGTTTGAATGGGCATCACCCCTTCAGGCACCTTATAACTCTCCTTCATCTGCTCCTTCTTTATCGCCGGCCACTTGATGAAACTGGTTTGCTTTGTTTGCTGTAATGGCGTTTTGTGCACAGGCTAGCGCCTCTAAAATGCACTTGCTAATAAAAACATTCCAGGATGCTGCAAAACCGATACCTGCGTAGGCTAAAGCAATAACGGAGCGCGTGATGACATGCGCAGAAAAAGCTTTCAACAAATTTCCATCAGTCCATCCGCTTTCCTTAATCAGAAAGTCAGATTACTACCAAATTGTTGTGAATAAGGGTGGACCACGCGTGTATTGTACGTCGCCACACCGTCTGGCCGCGCGTTCGATCTACATATACCTCTACGCTTGACAAAACAAATCAGTAGCGGTTCTATGCTGCCGGATCTGAACATAGGGAGTTAGCTCTGAGGTACTTAGCAATCGGGAAAAGACAAGCCGGTTGCATAGTTGCGCAAATAGTTTATTAGTGACGATTTTTACAGCGCGATATTATTCTAAATCCACCGACGCATATTTGGGGCCATCCCCATGCCACATTTCCTGGTCACCATTGTGTTCGCAATTGTGGCATTAGGCTGGACGTCGATTTCGGTACAAATCGCCCGAGGTGAAACTTTGGGGGTGGCCCGAGCCGAATTCAGGTGGCCAAGGCAAAATACGGAGGTTGCCATCATGTTCACCATATTCGAATTAGGCTCCAGATATATTTGGGTCCAAATTGACCGAGGTCAAATTTTGGGAATGGCCTGAGCTAATTTGGAGGTCACCATAGCTGAGTAGGCTGAACATCGATATCTTGTATACATGGTGATGTGTCCGGGGAGGCACCTCTGCCACGGCGATGGCGTACGTGGCTAGAGACTGCATTCCTTAAAAAGAGACCAAATTCCGGGGTCATTTGACGTTCAAGAATGGTAGCAGTAGACCTAAGACTCGAAAATGAGAAGAGTGATAGAACATATCAAAGGTTGTCACTCTGTTATAGTATAGGAGATAGACCTTGTTGTGCCATCTACAAGTTTCGCGCACAATTTGTAGCAAGCACTCTTGCGGTAGCAGCGATTTAAGTTTCAGTCATGCTATTGGGGTTATTGCAATCACAGTCGCCACATCATTCAGGAGCTTCCTTAAACATTGCGTATCAAATCATCACCGGGAGCCTCGCCACGTCTAAACCAAGACAAAGACCTCTACCATTTATCTCGAATGTAATAACATTGTCTTGCGAGCACCATATATGAGAGCAAGAACTCTCGAGCACGGATCATTATAATACCCCAAGGAGGCAAACTTTTCGTCCCTAAACGTTCCCTCAGCTCACCTGCCATGGGTAGGCACCCTTGATGGTGTCCATCCCGCCGACGATCTTGCCGTGTTCAACGTGTGGCTTGCTCATGTTAGGTTGGGCCACGAAAGGAATGCCGCAGACTGGAAATAAAGAAAAAAATATTTTTTTTACCTAACCCACACAAGCGTTGATCACCTCTACGCTTGCTCGCCCCATGTCACCTGACGCGTGCGCGGATCATGCATTCAGGGGGTCCGTATATACGTTAAAACCGAAAGCGTCGAGAAGTAGTGATTTCCAGCTGCTCCAGGCAACGTGGTCAAAACCTGTAATTATTACCTACAGCAAAACAAATGCAAGAAGGTTTCGGCATATTCCATCCAATAACTGAGTCGTATCCAATGTATCTAATATGACCTACTAGAAAAGGGAAAGATGTTGTAGTTACGGTACCGCATCCATAACTGTTCCCAACAGGTAACGCAAAACTCGCTGTGTATTCTGTAAGTCAATGGTTGGTGCACTATTCCTGCTATGTATGTTGCTATTCCTTTTCACGCCTATTTCTCGTTCACATTTTTTCATTTCCTATGTACATCTCAGTTTCTTTAAAAGCACCCTGAAAGAGGCTGGTGCTGTGTGCCTTTAGGTAGAAACGACAGCTCGCTCTCTCTTTCGTTATCTTCATTCTCACACTGTCAGCCACAGCGATAATCGTAATAAAAATGACAAATGTGCCGCGCATGACGACTTAAGCAAAGATAACACACTTTAAGGTCGTATCCACAGAGGATGCCCTGGTAGCATGAACAAAGCGAAGACCCGCCAGCATTGTTGAGTCTGCGGCCTCCAGTTAATAACGCGTATGAGCGTGATTTCGAGCGAAATGTTCGTACACACTTCTTACGCGCTGTCGGGAAACAATATATATGAGGCCGCACCTACAATAGCGCACCACGTTCGTGGCGTCTCTTGAGAGTGTGTGCAGTTAACCGCACATGCATCATCTTGAGTAAATGCTGTACTGAAACATTCCAGCTCATAAATGATTGCACAAAAGTGACATGGCAACGCTCACAAATATGCTGCTTTCTGTGTAGCCATTTCTATAGCGTCCAGCTGCCATGCACCTTTTCACCTCTACTGCGTTCAATGAGCCCTAATTCATCTTGTGTGTAAAGTTGCAGGTTTAATTCATCGTCGTTATATTAGCCTATCTTGGATCAGTACTCATTTCGCTTCGAATCTTGAAATAAAATGTCACACTTGGCCTCGGTTTCATGCACGAGATCAAACATACTCGTCTGGGGGTGCATATAGCAGAAAAAGAAAGAAGACAAGGCAGCTCATACGACATGGCGAGGTTTGGGGGAGGAGGACAATACGAAAACTCGCATAACGGATGAGGTGCACGTGACCTGAAACTGGGCCTCCTAGTAGGTTCGCATTATGCAGAGGCCAGTCTCACACTCTGGTGTAGGTTTCATTCTTACACCTGATGGTACAATAGTAAGTCATAGAGGTAGACGACTCACTTTCTTCGATGTTCACTCTGGGTAGTACCCTGAGCAGCGCCGACTCCTGGACAGAGCAGTTGTTCCGGCGGTCGGTGGCCATGCATGTGTACACGGCCGAGTCCTTGGGCATGGCATCACTTATGTAGACCAGACCATTGCCCAGGTCGCGGTAACGGCTACTGGTCGGGAACGGCAAGCCGTTGCGCAACCAGCTAATCTTGACGTCAGACGAAGGTCTCTGCGGAGCTTGGGCTGTACAGTGCATGATGGCCGTCTCGCCATGTGGAATCTCCTGGTCCTTCGGGCTCTTGCGGAAGTCTGCGATTCGCCGAGATACGAATGAAGAGGCTGTTTGGAAGCTTAGAAGTAACAAACAAAGCAATTAAATCATATTTCAGAAATTGCATTGTTCCTGTTCTTTAAGGTCACAAGAAGGGATCTGTAACAGAAAGCCTGCTTAAAATGCATCAGACATCAAGATTGAGGCGTCTAGTTTGGCAATTAAGCTGCAGTGGTCTCTTAACTAGCAGTGGTAGAAGAAGGCTTTTCGCCTCCCCGCTCTATACTTCAAGGGCTTCAAAGCTACAGAAAGCACTCGACTATACTCCTCAAACTCAGACGTCATGATGAGCTGACTTCTGACTACAGCTTCACGCACTATCGCCATCGCACATCATACACAAAAGAGCGCTCACATTACACGTCCAGTCGTGTTTTCATTGCCGGTGCTTTCCCTAATTGGAAAAGAGAAGCTTAGCATATATTACAACTCTTTAGAGTATTAGCGTTCATTTCCTAGTTTCTCGTTATTCCTGGACCTTGTACCTTAATGCGTTCTGCAGACCAGCGTCACGTACTCGTGCGCCGCATGTCGTTTCATCTCGAGCTGTGCAGAAAACATGGTCGTCTTTATCTCTAGCTGTGCAGCAAACATCGGCATGCCAAGGCACGAGAGCTCTATGCTATCACCACAGCCGATGGCGCCTCGTGTAAAACAGCAACACGCTCGCGCTGTGCAATAAACATCGTTTTGTCTTCATCAATGAACTGAAGAAAAAAGACTCCCGCGTTCTGCACTGAACATTGTCGCCTTCATGAAGTTGCATCTGCGCCGCTCCTTGATTTAACCTAAGTAAAAATGCCATTTACATAGGCTGTCTCTCTAAGGACAGAAACCGCAGCTGTGCCAGACAAGCTGCCGAGACCATCGAACGACGAGGAGCCAGACTATCCCGTTGCTTAGAAGATCGAAACTGTAGCAGCAACAGCGGCTGCGGCCGATGTCTAATGATCGTGATAGTAGAGCCTCTACGTTTTTTTCGTCCTCCACCTTCTGCACCGCTAGATATAGGTGACCCGGAAAAAAGTGACAAAACGCAGACGTTATTGATAGGCAACATTGACTTCGCATGCAGCCAGACAGTTGTTCTACTGTGTGCACTGGCTCTATGGAGTTTATTGATTTTTATGTTCTCAGTTCTCCCCGCACTTGACACTCAAGTCGGCTTGGGCCGGGTAGGCATCTGTCTAGTCTTCAGAGGAATCGATCCACTAAGAAGAAAACCGAGCCGTTAATAGAGACATTAGAATAACGCTTTCCGCCACCGCTACAGCGCCACTATTGGACATGCGTAGATGGCCTCGACGCAGCAGGTGTGCGCACAGATGGCCGATACATGGTGCCGTCTGACATCACCTGGTACTCTAAGCCTCAGAATATAGGCGTGGCATCGCGACTTGCAGTACGTGATATGCTGTCTCCAATATAACGCCAGCAACATCGGAAGTAAGATAGATGAAAGTAAAAGAGCTAATTAACTTGCAGCCTAGCTCCGGCTCAGGGCTCTGCCTATGTAGGCTTTTATGGCCTTGCTGCTGACCCATAAGGCCTGATGAAAGAAGTAGAGGCAAATTATTAATGAGCAGTAGAAATAGGGCGCGTATGGCACGGTATGGTATGGTATGGTATGGTATGGTATGGTACGGTACGGTACGGTACGGT
>JAJIZL010031060.1:66495-80128 GCA_023969395.1 Amblyomma maculatum
TATGGTATGGTATGGTATGGTATGGTATGGTATGGTATGGTATGGTTTGGTGTGGGCATGGTATGAGTGGTACGACATCGTATGGTATGGCATCATTTCCTTAGCATACCGGAACATTGCAGAAGCCAGAGACACTTTTTGAGCTTTGCCGCCATTGATGACCGGAGTTCAACTACTTCACCTTGCGCTCCGCTGCCGAAAAACTTAGGCACTCAGCCACTGCGATGAATCATTCATATATTGGATGTGTTGAGTGTGAACGATGCATGTGTATCCTCTGTCCCCTTTCGGACATCAAGGTCACAGACAAGCGTCGAGATGTATTACAGCCATACTCACAGACGTTGCACTTGCTGCGCGGCTTGGTTCCGGCCATGACGACCAGCGTAGTGGCCAGAGCCTCCCGCTCTTCTACGCTCACAATGCACGTGTAGCTGCCAGCCAGATCGGAGTGCATGCGTCGTATCCACAGAGTGCTCGGAGAAACCAGATACAGGTGCGGTAGGGGCATGCTGCCATTCAGAATCGTCTCGTTCTTCAACCTGTGCAAGCATTCGCGCAAAGAATGAATGAAGAATGAAAGAAGAATGAAGAATTTGCATCTTCTACCACCCGCATCTATTGTTCTTTGAAGTAAGTCACATTTCGACTATGTTCTCGTACTTCTGCGGCTTTGTTGGCGTTTCAGGCATTGGTGGTTTTTTCAACCATAATGGCCGTAAGAAATACTCTTAGGTTTTTTTTAATGTTTGACCAAGCTTTGGTGGGAATTATACGGGTAAATATAACCATGAAGGCAACAAATGATACCGCATCCCTCCAGAAGCCCAAGACACTTAAGATGCTCGTCAATGAACTGAATAAATATTGCTTTCAGTACTTCACTGAATTGCATTCAAACCTGGTTTTCTCCTCTTTTCTGTCCTTGCTTTTATCGCTTCCTTACTGAAACATCTGTGCTGCTTTCGAAATATTGCAGTTAAACTTCGACTTAACGAAGCTTAGGGAAGCGATGAATTTTGTATTAAATCGGGAATTTCATTAAACTGCGAGAGGCATTTCTCGGCCATTTAATTTGATAAGTTTGATTATGCTATGTGGCGACAACCAGAAAGCTACCGCGGCACCACTTTGGCAACGCGTAACCGCTCTGAAAATGAAATTGCGGCCCGCGGAAACAAGCTACAATACTATCACATATGTAAAACAACCAAAAATTGTTACTTTAACCAAAACAGCCTTATGTAAATTGAATTTATCTCACAACAATTACGTCAGTAATCTTTGCTTGCGTGCGTTTTGTAAGCAACGACCACACTGATTCTTCTCAGTTTGAAGCGTGCCCAGCCCATCTTTCGTTCCCTTGTGAGTTCTAGGAAGCTACCGCAGCAGACAAATGGCATCCACCACATCAGCCGCCGTGAGTTGAAGTTAAAATCATAAATCTCTTTTTGCACGACGCAGTTTACTAAAAGCGGGACGAAGGCGCTTCGCGATGTTACCGTTGGCTCACAATTAAACGTTTAGCCTTTCTTAACAATCGAGATAGCTTCATTAAATCAGGACTTTCGTTGAACCGGGCTTCGTTAAATCGAATTTTGACAGTACTACATATCCCTGTCATAACGCATTATTTCCGTAACACTCGTATGGCGCGTTTTCCAGAACGAACCGAGCAGCCGCGGCAGCGGTCACTGCAAGCTCGCAGCCGGTAGACGGCGCAACGGTTTCCGGCGCTGGCACAATCCACCTCATGACCCAAATTTAGTACCAACAAGTGAGGAGTGGCAGGCTGCCCTATCTAGCTCTTGACTAGGGGCCCAAAGGGCCCTCCTGACACGCGCGCGGATAGCAGCGGCTGCCGCTGGAGCTCCTGACTAGGGACCCCACCTACACATTCCCCTCCCTTATCTCTACTCAATAACGTTTTTCATTCATTCACTCATTTACACCTGAACTAGTTTACATTCACAGACCTGGAGCTCGGCTTCGAGTTATCGCTTCGGCTGGCAGCATTGCTGCTAAGTCACTTTTAAAAGTTGTACAGCAGACATCTCAGCATTCTGACGCCAGGTTTCCTCCAAAGTTATGGTATGGTATATGGGGCTCCTCCAAAGCAAACTCGATTCCGAGGGACGCTCGAGGCCAGAGATGCCGAAAATTTAGATCCCCTGGGGTATCGCACTGAATTTTGCCCCATCAAAATGCGGCCGCAGTGGCCAGTATCGAACACCAGTTCTTGGGTTAAAAGTCTGTGTGAACTCTTCAGCTGCACAATATTGTCGTTACACATCGCACACCGCCGTTCTGTGAATTTCGAGTTTTTGTTTGCCCTCCGGCGGTATACCTTCATCACACATGCAGCTTCCAAAGTGGCATGCTGAAAGTAACAAAAATACTAAACATCCTCTCTATTCCTCACTTTTGCGAACTCATCTACCAATTACATGCGCATAGCTTCTGTTGTGCTAATGCATACTTTTATCCTTATTCTGAAGGATTACACCAGTCACCGCTCTATCGACAGTTTTCCAACGTTCTTTCCTACGAAGCCCTTGATGAGATCATGACTTTAAGCCAAACAGTACTACCGCAAAGCTAACCCTACCTTTCATTTAAACTGCTTCTTGGAAGAGCAAAGTCAAGAGCTATTTGTTCGCTAGAACGACTTTCCAGTTTCGTAACAATTCGGCGGAGACCTTAACCTTTGCACAAACAAATGCTCCCCTAAGAATAACACGTACCATTTGACACTGGCCCCTGGCACTTTGGGCACACACTTCAGGATCCTCTGGTCGTCGCTGGCCACCGTCTCGTCGGGGGAGATCTCGTCAATGAGCTCACGCGCCGGAACCAGGGCGTTCTTGCGCATGATCACGCTTTTGGCGTCTTCGACTTCAGGCTTGCTTACTGCGAAAAACGAAATTTTCGACACAGATGCGTCACGAGACAGAAACATATCGCGAATATCACAAATAATAAGACAGTGTCATTTCAACGAAGCAGCGTTACAAGCCTCGTTATTCAGATAATCCGCCTTTTTCACATGTGGCGCCCTCTGGGAGTGGTTGAAAATTCGTCTGCTACTGGTTGAAAACGTCCTAGGGAGGTGCAGCCGCCAGCGAAATGACAGTGTGTGTTCCTTGACAGCTATCGCATACGCCTGTCACGAATATTAACTACACATGGCCTCCGTGATCAGCTACAGCTGCGCCGATCACCGAGGTCAAGAACTGCGCATGCGCAGCTGGGGTTGGTGGTTTGTTTTCAACCAGGGAATAGGCGCGCATGCGCATAAAGCGGCCTTGCGAAAAGGCGGATTCGGCATTGGCCGCGTCGGCTTGGTCGTTGTGAGCGAGAAATCGCGGACTTAGACATAGCAGGTGACAGTTGGCAGGAGACATGACCTTGCACTGATTGGTCATCGGGTGGAGAAGCTCCGTAAACCCCGCTGCCATTATGTGACCCTTTTTCCAAGCCTTTCACCCCAGAAGAGCCGAGCACCAGGCCGGAGGAAAGCTTGTACCCATTGAAAAACCGGTGGGTAACCGGCGGCACCAGGGATCGAACCCGGTACCTCCCGAATGCGAGGCTGATGCTCTACCACAAGGCCATCGAAATCACTTGACATGGTTGAATCGGAAGGCGCTGCCAAATCGCACCTCGCCTTTGAGAGGGGAGGGAGAGATCAATATTCAGCCTTCCAGGACCCTCGGATTCCTACTTCAACACACAGCCCCTAGGCAATGCAACCCCCTTCGTACGGCTATACTAAAGCCGATATTTATACGTGGACCTTCTTTCATTTGTACATGCCATGATCTTCTTTCATTTGTACATACCATCATCATCGTCCCGCGGCGCCGGCTCCGGCGCGCGCCTGGGTTCGTGATCGGATTAAAACGCTAGACAAGGCTTGGCTGTCCTTGCCGTCACGACCTCGCCGTCTCGACCTAGCCTTCTTTTACAAGTGGTGGAGGCGAAATTCGATCCCCTTGCTGCCTTGGGCCCTGCCTCTCGCTGGAGCTACGTTCGGGTCGCCGTTTGGCAACTGCCACCATCGCTATGTCTACCGACAGTACCCACGAACAAGCCGGACCCTCTACCTCGGCTGCACCACCCCCTCCGACTGTGCCCACACGACAGCGCGACCCGCCGCTGTTCGCTGGTCTTCGCGATGAAGACGTCGATGACTGGTTTGACACCTACGAACGCTGCAGTGCCTACAACCGGTGGGACGATGCTCTGAAATTTCTCAACATCTCGTTCTACCTTATTGAGGTCGCCAGGACTTGGTTCATCAACCGCGAGCCCCACACAACTAACTGGACCACCTTCAAACAGCAGTTCCGACAGTACTTTGCCGACCCGACAGTTCGGACTGAGATCGCGAAAACCAAGCTCGTTTCACGCCGTCAAGGTCCTGATGAGTCATATGCGTCTTACATAGAGGCCATACTTGCACTCTGCCGGCGTATTAGTCCCACCATGGCGGAACATGAACGAGTACACCACGTCTTGAAAGGAATCAATTCTACGGCGTATAACATCCTAGTTGCTCAGAATCCTTCAACTATTGATTCCATTATTACGACCTGCCAACGCATCGACCAGCTGCAGTCCTCCCGATTGCAGCCCGCCAACGCTACTGGCCCGACCTATGCTGATTTCGACCTGCGGGCACTTATTCGAGCCATCATCCGCGAGGAGCTCCAGGCGCTCAAGCCTGTCTGTCGACACGGGTGCGAACACTCTTCCGCAACATCTAATGACGCAGGTCTTCGCAGCATCATCAAAGAAGAGCTGGAAACAATCACCGAACCTATAACATCTGGCCCTCCGGAACCCCGCTCAGTACCAACTTACGCGCCCATCGCAGCATCCCCCCCTCCTTTAGTTCCCCCGCCTCGACCGGCACCAAACTACAATCACGTCAATGCAATAACGACGGCTCAACCTGCACCACCCTATTACGCACCTTGGCGCCCCTCCCGACCAATTTGCTATTACTGTGGCATTAGAGGACATATATCTCGCGTCTGTCGTCGCCGCCTCCAGAACGAGCGCCGTGGTTACGATACCTTTGAAAGTGACATCCCTCCAACGTCATATTATCAACGCTGGTTTACTCCAAGCCCACCTCGAAGGTCATCCCCACCTCCAGAATCCTCGTCTGAGCCTCGTGGAACCCATGCATCCCGACGTCGGTCCCTATCCCCATACCGCCGCTCAGTTTCCCCTCTCCGACCCGCAACAACTATCCCTGTCCGCCATCCGGAAAACTAAACGTTGCAGTTTCCGGAGGTCAAACTGCACTCTGCGAACTTACCAAAAGTCCTCCAGATCGCCCGTATAATGTGATTTCTGTTTTCGCTGAAGGATTACCGGTCGAAGCATTGATTGATACAGGAGCTGCAATTTCTGTCATTCACGCTGATTTGTGCTACCGTTTGCGAAAAGTGACGACACCATATGATGGGCCTGAACTCCGTGGAGCCAATGACGTCCCTTTGCGCCCTTTAGCAAAGTGCACCGTACGAATTGTTATTGACGGCGTCCGCCATCATGTGCAGTTTGCTGTGCTCTCACCATGTGCGCATCTGATGATTTTAGGATGGGATTTTTTGTCAACCGCTTCGGCGTTAATTTCTTGTGGCGACCGTGTTATCCATATGACAGACAGCGATTTTTCATCTGAAGTTTCTGAACGACATCATCCCCTAGTTGCCGCCGCTGATACTGTTTTGCCTCCTCAGTGCGAAAAACTGCTTACCGTTGTTTCTGACCACATCACTGACGGGGACGTACTCATCGCACCATCTCATCGTCATCTTGCACGCGGTATCGCCTTCCCGTCTAGTCTTGTGAGGTTCTGCAACGGCTCAGCGACAGTAGCGGCCACTAACACTTCACGTGAATCCCTCGTGCTCCCAAAAGGAACTTCTCTCCCCTGCATGGTGGATATTCAACCTTTGTCCTTGATGGTGCTCAACGCCCCTCTGCCTCAGCGCCGTGTTTCGCCAGACGTCTCTCTTTCTGTTCTCACAAAGACTATTAATCCTAACCTCACGCCGAACCAACGCCAAGAACTGCTGACATTCGACATCACCAAGCCATTTTTGATGCCACTTCTCCACCACTGGGACGAACTAGTGTTGCGCACCATCGCATCATTACTGAAGGTAACTCTATCGTTCGCCGACGGCCTTATCGGGTTTCCCTCTCTGAACGAAAAGTAATTGAAGAAAATGTAAATGACATGTTCCATCGCAATATTATTCGTCCCTCGACAAGCCCATGGTCCTCCCCACTAGTGTTAGTTAAAAAAAAGGACGGCTCGGTACGCTTTTGTGTTGATTACCGGGCACTCAACAAAATTACCCGCAAAGATGTATACCCAATGCCAAGAATTGATGACGCCCTTGACTCTCTCCAAGGCGCCGAATATTTCTCGACTTTGGACCTCCGCTCAGGTTATTGGCAAATACGTATGCACGAGGACGATAAAGAAAAAACCGCTTTCTCAACTCCCGATGGCCTTTACGAATTTAATGTTATGCCCTTCGGACTTTGTAACGCACCAGCGACCTTTGAAAGAATGATCGATACTGTGCTTCGTGGCCTAAAATGGAGAACCTGTTTATGTTACTTGGATGACATTGTCATCTTTTCGTCAACTTTTAACGACCATCTGACGCGCCTGAATGAGGTCTTCACGTGTCTCGCTTCAGCGGGCCTTCAGCTCAACACCAAGAAGTGCCACTTTGCACAGAAGGAAATTAAAATACTGGCACATCTAGTCAGCCATGACGGCATTCGTCCAGACCCTGATAAAATCATCGCGGTCTTGAACTTTGCTCGTCCACAACGGATTACAGAATTGCGCAGTTTTCTGGGCCTGGCGTCTTATTTCCGGCGTCTTATAAGGCATTTTGCAAGTATTGCTGCTCCACTTCATGAACTACTTAAAGCACGCAGCACTTTCGTGTGGACAGAACAGTGCGAAGCCGCTTTTAAATAATCTGAAGCACGCCCTCACATCAGACCCTGTTCTTGGCCACTTCAGTGACAGCGCTCCAACCATCCTGCACACTGATGCTAGTGGTCTCGGTCTTGGAGCTGTACTCCTGCAGCGCGATGCAACTTCGCGTGAGAAAGTGATTGCCTTCGCCAGTCGGACTATGACTCCAGCTGAGAAAAACTACACCATTACCGAGCAGGAGTGCCTTGCCGTCGTCTGGGCTGTCCAAAAATTTCGCCCTTACCTATATGGTCGGCATTTCACAGTTGTGACCGATCACCATGCTCTTTGGTGGTTGTCTTTGCTCAAAAATTTGACAGGCCGACTTGGCCGTTGGATTCTAAGCCTGCAAGAATACAATTTCGACGTCACTTATAAATCGGGTCGCCAACACCAAGACGCCGACGCTCTTTCTCGCTGTCCACTTTCGGAATCGGCTTGCTGTTTTTCTTCCCAATGCATTTCCACCTATGACCACAGCCGACCATCTCTTTCTCCGACGTATATCACAACAGTTTCATTTGATGACTCTGAAAACAAACAGGCTCTCCGCTCACAGCAATTAGCCGATGCCTACTGCCGACCCATCATCTACCGCCTTATTGGCGCTTCGGACCCACCCAATGCTCGGCTTCGCCGACAACTTCGCAATTTTAAGCTCGAAGATGGCATCCTACTCCGCTTCGTGTATTGCCCTGATGGAACTCGCTGGATCCCAGTCGTGCCGCGTGTGCTTCGTCCACGTATACTGGCGGCTCTCCACGATGACGCTACTGCAAGTCACCTTGGTGTTGACAAAACCTACGACCGAGTGAAAAAACGATTCTTTTGGCCTGGCCTATCTTCCTGCGTTGCTAAATACGTCGCATCCTGCCCTCTGTGCCAACGTCGCAAACGGCCGACGTCTTCGCCCGCTGGCCTTCTATAACCTGTTCCCTGTCCCGCCACGCCATTCGACGTAGTCGGCATTGACTTATATGGTCCCCTACCTCTCTCCGATGGGGGTAACTATTGGATTATAACAGCTGTCGACCACCTTACACGCTACGCTGAGACAGCACCTGTACCGACCGGTTCCGCTCAAGAAGTAGCAAATTTCTTTTTGCGATCAATTGTATTGCGTCATGGCGCTCCTCGGGTGCTCCTAAGTGATCGCGGGACGGCCTTCTTATCGGCAGTCGTTGCCGAAGTTCTTCACGCGTCATCCACCCTTCATAAGACAACCTCAAGCTACCATCCCCAGACTAACGGGCTGACTGAGCGATTTCACCGCACCTTATCGGATATGATCTCCATGTACATCACACCGGATCATCGAAATTGGGATACTATTCTACCATTCGTCACTTTCGCCTATAACACAGCAGTACAGCGGACTACCGGTTATTCTCCATTTTTCCTCGTTTATGGCCGTCCTCCCACTACAATTCTCGACGCTTCCTTCTTCTCTACGCCCGACTACTCCACATCAGTACCTACCCAGTTCTTATCTCGTGTGGCCAGATGCCGTCATCTTGCCCGCCTCAACACAGCAGCGTGCCAGGAAGACCCAAGAGTCGCTACGATTCTACGCATCGCGTGGTCTCTTATCGTCCCGGTGACGAAGTACCGCTGTATACACCACTGCGCACCCCTGGCCTTAGTGACAAATTCCACCACCGCTACCTTGGTCCCTACGAGATTATCAGCCAAACTTCTCCAGTTAACTACAAAGTCACGCCTGTTGGTCCCCCAGCCGATCGACGCCACCGTGGAACTGAAATTGTTCATGTTTCTCGCTTGAAACCGTTTGTGCGCCGCGGTACATCGGTTAATTAGGAGCGACCAGGCTGGCCGCTTCCGACCCCCCGGGCAGATTGTGTGAGCCTTCTGTGGACCTTCCTTCATTTGTACATGCCATGATCTTCTTCTTTCATTTGTACATACCATCATCATCGTCCCGCGGCGCCGGCTCCGGCGCGCGCCTGGGTTCGTGATCGGATTAAAACGATAGACAAGGCTTGGCTGTCCTTGCCGTCACGACCTCGCCGTCTCGACCTAGCCTTCTTTTACAGTATGTGTTGTGGTCTTTCACATAATGGGATATCTTAAGACACCAATCCCTATGCATGTATGTGCGGCATATATTCGAGGCATAAACAAAATACTAGTGGTTTGGTTTGTTTGGTTAGTATGGTTTGACGTCCCAAAGTGACTCAGGCTATGAGAGACGCCATTAGTGGAGGACGCCGGAAATTGTGACAACCCGGAATTTTTTAACGTGCACTGACATCGCACTGCACACGGAAGCAACTCCGTTTCGCCTCGATCGAAACGCAGCCGCCGCCGGTCGATATCGAACCCTACTCCTTCACAGTAGCCGTAGGCACTGCAACACCGCGGCGGGGCAAAAGGCTGGTGATTAGATTGTAGCAAAGTGAATGGACGCAAGCGAGGATCCGTCAGGACAAGCGGCAGTCTGAAGCAATTAACGCTGTCTGTCGTGTCATATCTTTAAAGGTGGAGCTTATGTCTCCTCCTCCCCCTTTGCTCTCAAGCTGGTAGCAAGCCCTGCTTGGCCCATTCATATCTTCAAGAACTCCAAGAATAAATTTACCGCTGAACATTCCAGCATCGGCAATACTACACTCCAAACCGGTATAAGGTGCGATGTTCATTACAATTGCTTCATTTTGTGTGTCTGCTACCTGGATGTGTTTTGCAAAGCAATTTACCGCGCAGATTATGTGCCAAAAAGAAAAAAAATATTCCGGCATTTAAAGGACCTAGCAATGTGCACTCAAATAAATTCTACTGTCGGTACATTTGTTTACTTTTTCATGCAGTTTTATCGCCTTCACACGTTTTTCACTTGTCCCTTGTTAATATTGATGTCATACGGACACAAAAAGAACACCGTATTGAAAAGCGCTAGAGGTTCTCCTGCACACTTTTTTTTTTTGTCCTCGACCGTTTTCTACAATGGTGCCAAGGAGAACTTCAAGTTTATTTAAAAAGAGTTTCATTAGAGATGGGTTGGAGTCGCTTTATCTATAGCGGAGGTTACGTTCCGACCGCGGGAGAAGTATGAGAAAACGCATGTGCATTTAAGCAGTGCTAACCTCTATAGATCCAGACCCTTGGAGCTGTATCGCTGTATCATCTCTTCCATTGGGCAATCTCAATCGCGATTATCCGACTTCGAACTAATGTGACCAATTCAAGCTTTTCATCATTATGCACATCAGCGGATACATGTAGTCGATTCTTTGTCAATCTGTTCGAGGCAGCTGTTAACTCCAACGCCGCGCTCATGAAGAGAGCGTCCGAGTGTTTGCCACTGCTCCTGCAGATTCTCTAATACACAAATATAGATTTAAATAACTATAGCTCGCTAAAAAGTCCTTGATTATGCTCCATTTGGTTTGGGTTCGGTTTATACGGGGTTTAGCATCCCAAAATGACTCACGCGTTCCATAAGTTATACAGGTCCCAAATGCGGTGCATAATGACATCAGCCAGGGACACCGGAAATAAGAGACTATGTAATGTGCGGTTGATAAAAATTGACCTGGATTGCAGCGGACGATTGAAAAGGTGCCGTGTTCCTTTTTTTTGTCGTTCCTTTGCTTTCCGGAGTAAATTGTCGGCATGGCGTGCAGAGTTTTGAGCACAGTACTAAAACTCGTAGAAGCACTTACCAGGGGAGGCAATGAGGTAGAAGTTTGCGAAGAAGCCTCGGAACTCGGAGAAGTTGTCACTGTAGAACTTGAGTCGCATTCGGTTCTCCGATGTGACTAGTTCTTTCATTTCTCCCTTGTCGCCGCATAGTCGACCCAGGGAGCGCCATCCTGAGGGGACGAACAAGAACGTATACCGCGTATTAGACATTTTCAAGCTATTTCAGTCAAGAGAGAGAAATGTAGATCTGGGCAAGAGATATACGTAGAATCTCGAATAGTTGCTGACTATCTCTGTACGGTGATAGAGCAGTGCCCAGGAAAACTTAAGCGTAACCGGGAGACCAAGTTGGTAAAAATGGAACATGGAATTAGGAACGGGAGATTCTTGTGGATCGGGAGGCCGGAGGCTAATTACCAAACCATATCCCGTAGGAGCACTCGAGCAGATGACGCTCTAGCGCGTGATTTCTCTGAGCAACGACACCTGGCGACAAATTGCGGATATATTGTCTAAACAAATAACAACGCATTTAAAGTCCGCTGTTCCCGTCGACTTTGTGGCGCAATGGATTAACACCACCCACCTCTGCACTGATGCCGCTGAAGCATCTGTTCGACTCCTGTGTTGTAATTTTTGTTTCAGTTGCCTTCACCGTAATTATTTCCTGCCTTCATTGAGTGTATGTTACCTTTAAGTTGCGTTCAGAGACATCTTTCAGTAACAATCGCCGTTTAAAATGAGTGTATGTTGCCTTAAGGTGGCGTTCAGAGAGACCTTTCAGCAACAATTGCCGTTTAGCTCGCTAAGAGCGTCATGTGCTCCAGTGCGCCTACGGGATATGGTTTGGCAATACGCAGACCGGAGCGGGCGCAAGACAAGGATAGTTAGAATGAATAGCGAGATATCTGTGTCCTGCTATAAATTCAATGCAGATGATGACGAGGGAACGATGTAAAATTGCAGCAAATCTCTGCGTTATAATGACATAAATTGGTGCGTCAACATTTTATGCTCCCGGTATATACTTTCCTTAGTGCTTCTACCATACCCGTGAAAGGAGTGTATGTGACCATGACAGGATCCATATGGGTCGGTAGGGACGGCGAGTAGCCTGGACGGTTATGGCATTTTTGATGAGCACACGAATTCCAAAGCTTTCAAGATAATTTTTTCTCTCTCAGTTTCTCATCCACACTGTCAGTACTCACCAGGATGACGGTCAAAGTTCAAGTTGAGCCGAATAAATAATAAATACCGCCCGTGTGGTTACAACAGACGTGCACTCTTTAAAAAGCCATGCATATAGTGCGCACAGCATGACTGGCCCCTCAGAAAGGAATCATAGGTTATTCTTCTTGCCTAGATGAGCTGAGAATAAAGAGATGGTCAAGGAGAGAAAAATATTGTCAACGAAAGAGTGGAAGATAGAGGCTCTAATCGGTGGTCGTTGGGAATGCATTTTGATATTGCTTCCACCCAGTCCTTTCTTCTGTACGTGGCCACAGTTTGTTATTACAATGTTTCGTATTGTATATGCCCCCGAGTCACTAGGTGGTTCGTATTTCCTTTATTTCTTGCTCTAACGTATGTATATGCACACACAAGTTTCCCCAGTCTCCTCTGAGACTGTTGTCCTTAAGCGGGACTCTAATCGTACCCTTCGACTACGCTTTTAGTGCTTTCTGATGCTCTCCTCACTTTTCCAAGAATCCATATTCAACACCCGCAGTTTCCGCCGCACAAGTAACCACATTGTTTACCTCGCACTAACGGCGCTTACATTTCTGTCCACCGTCCCTTTAATGCCATTTTCTCTGAAGAGGGCACAAAAGAGACATTCTCTCCCCTCTCGTGACAAGAAGAAAGCATGGAGCTTCCGTTTCTTTCCATTCAGCCTCGCACCTCGACTGTTCCCCTTTGAAACCTGCAGCAGCAGCAGCCAGTCGTTCGCTTGCTATTTTTTTCCTTGATGGTCGTCGGGGCCCCTCCGATCCTTTATATTCAATCATCGCCGCGCGCGCACAGGGCCACTTCAAGCGCGGAAACGCTTCTCGGTGGACGCTGTTATCTCGCTCGTCTCACGCAAATGCCGTTTTTTCCCCCGGTCGTTCTGTAAATGCGCAGCTCGTCCCGGTCGACGTGCGTCTTTGAGCCTCTCCAACAGGTTCCAGGATTTTTCGTAACCACGTGCGCTTGCGGTTTTTCTGTATACACGCTTTGCTTAGCGTATGCACACATGTCAGACGTGCTTGATTCCCGAGCATTCTAGCTCATTGCAGAGAGGCAAGCAGGTAGCCCCAGGCAACCGAGCAGTGAGACCTCTTCAAGCGGGCAAAAAATATTGAAACATACGTCGTACATTTGAGCGGCGGGTAACGCATAGTGTTTGTCAATTTTGGCAATATATTCATGAGTAACTGTACGAAGAGATTATTCGAAGCACCGTTGGAGCTCAGTATGATCACTCATCGATCACCAAACATCGATTAGACTGTTCTATGAAAAACCGAGCAAGGTCGGAACTTTGTTTTCTGGATACATGCTCTCACCGCCGCCTTAGAAGTGCGCAGCGGTCTTCAGTTTATGCAGACTGTCTTCGTAACGGCTGAGATTGTTTTACCACTTTCTTTCTTTCATTTGTTTTGTTTGCTTCTTTTTTTCGACGAGCTCAGTCATATGTGGCTTGCCTAACAGCGATGCAACCGGATCACATATTTCTTATATCTACGACGATTCAGCGATTGCTCGCTCCCAGAAACTATGTCTGGCTAATTGTGGAACGCCATCTTACCCCGTGTTTTTAAATCGAATACATCAAAACCACCTCGTCGAAAATCCCTTTTTTTTTTTTTGTCTGCGGAAAAAGTGTGACAGATACTGCGCCTTTCCTTCGCTGTAAACCATTATTATTATTATTATTATTATTATTATTATTATTATTATTATTAT
>JAJIZL010031061.1:0-12241 GCA_023969395.1 Amblyomma maculatum
TGCGTGATACTGCAACACTAAGTTCAAGCCATGCTTAAACCTGTACAATCTTTTCAAAATATTGAAGACTACATTTATTTATTTATTACATACTGCAGACCCTTGGGTCCAAGCAGAGGGTCATAGTTGAGTACAAAAAAGAGCAAAGAACAACAACAAAAAGTAATAAGAAATTATACAATATTAATCGCATTGCATAGCCATCTGTAAATTAGTGTTCCAATCTGATATTGTGCGAGGCAAAAAGGAAAACATAAACGTGTTAGTTCGAGCATAATAGAATGTCAGTGAGTCAGGAGGATGATGTCTCGTATAGCCTGTTGATGCAGGAGATATATAGGGGGATTGGTTTATTGCAAGCCTGTTATCAGTAGAAAAAGGAATTCTAGCCTCAGCTGTTTTCTGCGGGATTCAAGAGGGGGAATAGAATTATCTGTCATTGTTTGAGAGGATGAGTCAAACCTAGCGAATTTATTAAATATAAACCGAACTTATTTTCTTTGTGTTTTCTCAAGGTGCTTGCTATCTGACTTAGTGTGAGGATCCCATGCTATGTATGCATGCATACTCAAGCTTAGGTCTAATGAATAAGATGTAAGAGAATAACTTTACGGAAGAGGGTGCATTTTTTAGTTTGTGTCTTAAGAAACAGAGTTTGCGGAAGGCAGAGAAGCAGATAGTGTTAATATGTAAGTTCCAGGACAGAGTAGAAGTTAAGGTAACACCCAAGTATTTGTAGCTGTTAGTACAGCGCAGTGGTGAAGAACCAAGGAAGTAAGATAGAACGAGCGGGGGTTTTATTACGAGTAACACGGAGGAATACTGGTTTGTCAGCGTTTATCAACATCCCCTATTCACTGCACCAATTTAATTTGTTGCCTAAATCATTTTGAAGGACAATGTGATCATGTGGAGTTGTTACATCTTTATACAAAATGCAGTCACCAGCAAACAGTCTGATTTGAACACCTGGACTCGCAACATTCACGATGTCATTAATATATACCAGGAATAACAGGGGACCCAGACCACTACCTTGGGGCACCCCTGACGTGACTGGAAGAATGGCCGAGCTGCATTCGCCAATTTTAATGAACTTCGTTCGTTTAGTGAGGTAAGCAACAATCCAGCGTACAAAAATGTCAGGTATGCCAATCATTCTTAGTTTAAATAATAATTTATCGCGCGGCACCTTATCAAACGCTTTGGTGAAATCTAAAAATATTACATCTATTTGTCCATTATTGTCAAGGTATAGTGCAAAATTTTGAATTACGGATACCAATTGTGTTACAGTCGAATACCACTTTCTTAAACCATGCTGAAAATCTGCAAGCACATTGTTTTCAGCCAAGAATTCAGTGATGAAATTTGCCGCAATGTGCTCCAAGAGCTTGCAACATTCAGATATTAACGAGATGGCGCGATAATTTTGGAGCATTTTTCGATGTCCCTTTTTGAATACCGGAACAACTCGGGCCACCCTCCAGTCATTCGGGAGCTCCCCCGACGAAAGTGAAACAGAAAAAATTTTAACAAGACATTTCGCGACATGTTCAGGATACCGCTTTAAGAAGATATGCGGCATTTCGTCAGGGCCGCATGTAGTTTTGGTTTTGAGATTTACCAGCATATTGACCTTACCAGCATAAGAAACAAAACTGGCATCAAATTCACGCTTCTTAGAAAACCCGGTAATAACATCTGATACGGAAAAGACACTTTGAAAATATTCATTAAAGTGCTGCGCTATGTCTATGTCATCAGTTATCAGTGTGTCATCTACTGTTAATTGCAGAATTGATTTCTTTTTCTCCTTCATATACTTCCAGAATTTATCAGGATCATTTTTAATGAAGTTGGGCAGTGAAGTGTTATACTAATATTATTTAGCTGCGTTCACTTTCTGTTCAAGCACATCCTGAGCTTCTTTTATTTTATTCAGATTGATATGCTTTTTCTTTAACCTTTTTAACTTTCGTTTAAAATGAACCATGTCGCGTGTCATCCAGGCTGTACGCTTGTGAACGTTCTTTCTCTTAGTAGGTACGAGTTTTTCTACGCAGTGAAGACACATACTTTTGAAAGTATTCTAAAGGGAACAGACACTGGCGCTATTATAATCAGCACGACAATTTTCCATGTAATTTATAATAGAAACGACATCAGCATGAGAATAATCTTTGTAACAAAGCACTGAAGAATAGTTTCCGCTATTTGCATGAGTGGAAGCGTAACGCTCACCATGAAGTGATCATACGGTCGTTGTTTTATAGAAACGAAATATTCTGGGAAATCCCGGCTAACAAAAACCAAGTCCAGAATTGAGCTGCATGTTCCCTGCACACGTGTTGGTTCATGCACCTGCGTTAGGTTGTAACACAGCATAACGTTGAAAGTAAGGCTAATGTTTTTGTTCTGCACATTCCCCGCATTAAGGCACTCCCAATAAATATTTGGCAAAGTGTTTTTACCAACTTTAGGCTTATCATGGATTCAGTTCAGTTCAGTCGTTCAGTCGTGTCCGACTCTTCGTGACCCTATGGAGCATGTCACGCCATGCTTTCCGGTCTTTCACTATCTTCCTAATATCACATAACTTCATCTGCAGTGCCTTGAGGATGCCATCTAACCATCGCGTTCGCTGCCTACCCCTTCTCCGGTGACCCTTAACCTTCCCCAACATCAAATCTTTCCCCAGAGACTCCTCTCTTCTCATCAGATGAACAAAATAGCTTAGCTTTAACTTTAGAATTTGACCCTCCAATAAGCAATCAGGGTTTATGGTCGACAATATCGACTGATTTGATCTTCCGGCAGTCCAAGGAACTCTCAAGAGTCTTCGCCAGCAGCACAATTCAAACGCGTCAATTCTTCGGCGGTCAGCCTTTTTCACAGTCCAACTCTCGCATCCATACATCACAACTGGAAAGACCATAGCACGAGTTATACGGATCTTGGTTGGCAGACTAATGTCTCTGCTCTTTACTAGGTGGTCAAAGCTAACCATTGCTCTCTTTCCCAGAAGCAGGCGTCTCCTAATTTCATGGCTGCAGTCTCCTTCCGAGGTAATCTTGGAGCCCAAGAAGAGAAAATCTATCACCGCCTCCACGTATTGTCCCTTGATGCTCCAAGACTTGATAGGGCAAGACGCCATGACCTTTGTCTTTTTAATGTTCAGTTAAAGCCCTAACTTCTCACTCTCTTCTTGCACGCGCATCAGAAGTCTCTTGAGTTCCACTTCACTTTCTGCCATTAAAGTGGTATCATCCGCATATCTAAGGTTGTTGATACGTTTTCCAGCAATCTTCACTCCAGCTGAAGACTCGTCCAGACCGGCCTTCCTCATGATTCACTCTGCATATAGGGTAAATAGGCAAGGCGACAGTATGCAGCCTTGCCTCACTCCTTTCTCAATCTGAAACCAATCAGTAAAACCATGCCCAGTTCTGACTGTGGCCTCTTGCCCTTCATACAGGTTCATGAGGAGACAGATGAGGTGAATTGCAACTCCCATCTCTTGGAGAGCTTGCCACAATCTGCTGTGATCTACGCAGTCAAACGCTTTCGCATAATCAATAAAGCAGAAGTAGATGGGTTTCTGGAACTTGCTTGCTTTTTCCATGATCCAGCGAAGGTTGGCAATTTGGTCTCTAGTTCCTGTGCCCTTGCGAAACCCAGCTTGCACGTCCGGAAGCTCTCGATCCACATACTGCTGCAGCCGATCTTGGAGGATTTTCAACATCACCTTTCTAGCATGCGAAATAAGCGCGATCGTGCGGTAGTTGGAACAATCTTTGGCACTGCCTTTCTTTGAAATGGGGATGTAAACTGACCTCCTCCAATCCTGTGGCCACTGCAGGGCTGTCCAAATCTTCTGACATAATGTATGCAGAATGTTAACAGCGTCATGGTTTAGGTTTTGAAGCAACTCAGCTGGAATGCCATTAATTCCGCCAGCTTTGTTCTTAGCAGGGCTGGCTAAGGCCCATTCAACTTCACCCTTCAGGATGCCAGGCTCGAGATCAGTAATCACAACCGTCTTATGTTGGGTTTGCACATTCGGGTCCTTCTTGTACAGTTCTTCTGTGTATTCCTGCCACCTCTTATTTATCTCTGAGGCTTCGGTGAGGTCCTTGCCTTGTTTGTCCTTTATCACGCCCAGCGTAGCACAGAAGCTTCCTTTTATATCTTTGATTGTCATATACAGAGCTCTTGTGTTCCTTAATAGGCTGTTGTCCTCAACTGCTTGGCACTGTATGTTCAGGAAGGCATTCTTATCTCTCCTTGCCATTTTCTGAAAATTCGCATTGAGAACCTTGTATCTTTCTCTTTCCCCCATAACTTTAGCCATCTTCCTTTCCTCAGCTATTTGCAAAGCCTCTTCAGATAACCAGTTTCCTTTCTTGCTTTTCGTTTGCTTTGGAACTACCTTAGTAGCAACTTCTTCTATTATATAACGAACATCAGCCCACATGTCTTCGGGCTCTTTGTCTTCTAGATCTAATTCTTGAAATCGATTCCTCACTTCCACAGCATTTTTAATGGAATTTTATCCAGCTTATACCTGGAAGGCCTTCTAGTTTTCTGTGTTTTCCTCAATCGAAACTTAATTTTGGCAACAAGAAGCTGATGATCGGTGTCACAATCGGCCCCAGGCCTTGTTTTTACTGCTTGTATAGCGCTTCTGCATCTCTTCCGGCAAAGAATATAATCGATCTGATTCCTGTAATAACCGTCGGGGAAGTCCATGTGTACAGGCGCCTCTTGTGCTGTTGAAAATGAGTATTCGCTATGGTCACGTTGTTTTCTTGACAAAACTCTACTAGCCTCTGCCCAGCTTCATTTGGCTCACTAAGACAGAACTTACATGTAATTCCGAATATTGCTTCACTGCCGACCTTAGCATTCGAGTCTCCTATGAGAAAAACGACGTCTGAGGATGGGGTGCGGTCTAAAAGGCATTGTAGGTCCGCATAAAATCTCTCAACGACAGCTTCTTCAACAGTAGTGGTCGGTGCATAAATTTGGATAACTGTTATGTTGAATGGGTGAGCTTGGATCCGAAGTGAAGTCATTCGGTCGTTTATGGGGTTGTACCCTAGCACTGCTTTGCCCATTCTTCTGTTTACTATGAGAGCGACCCTTTTCCTTCTCTGGGATTCGTGCCCACAATAAAAGACATAAGGTCGCCGGAGTTAAATTCTCCCATTCCGGTCCACTTGAGCTCGCTGATACCCAAGATATCAATGTTCAATCTGTCCATTCCTCGCTTGACGACATTCAGTTTACCTTGCGTCATAGATCTTACATTCCATGTTGCTATGTGATATATATCCATTCAACATCGGACTTTCCGTACGCTTCCCGACACATCCACAACTGAGCGTCCTTTTGGCTTTAGCCCAGCCGCTTCATTCGTCCTGGAGCTACAAGGAATGCCATTTGTTCATCTCCAGTAACATGTGGGACGCCTTCCAACCTGAGGGGCTCATCTTCCGTCGCCATATCATTAATGGTATTGAGACTGGCCATAGGGTTTTCTTGGCGGGAAATGCTGGAGTGGGTTGCCATTGCCATCTCCAGTGAATCACATCTTGTCAGAACTCTCTGCCGTGACCTGTTTATCTTGGGTGGCCCTACACAGCAGAGCTCACGACTTCATCGAGTTTCGCAAGGCCCTCCGCCACGACAAGGCAGTGATCTATGAAGGGGTATCATGGATTAGTGAAGCTTTTAAGATCTCTTTCCCGTTCACAACTCTCCCAGAGAAGTTTTAGTTTTTTAATGTGGATGTAGAATAATCATTCTGGACATAAATATTAGACCCTTTTAGTTTTTTGCAGTTTGCAAAAATCGCCTTCTTTTCGTTGTAATCTTGAAGGTGGGTTATTATTGGTCGGTTTTCCTTGTTTTTTCCTAGTCTGTGTATTCGGCCAATTGACTCACACTTCACGTCCAGCTTGTCCTGAAATACCTCATTGACTACTTTTTCTTTTATCGTAGATTCTGTTTCATCATCCGTCTTCTTAATTCCATATATAATCAGATTGGAACGCCTTCTATAGTCCTCCCAATTGGTTTGCTTCTTTGTCTGAAAGGACATCACTTGTTCTAAAGATTTCAGTGTCGTTTCTACTTGACCAGCTTGAAACTCGGTTGTAGAAGACTGATGTAATTTAGTGTGTATTTCTTTTACTGCACTTAGCAGGGTGGAAAGTACATTGTTATGGCTGCATAGCTGTGTTTTAATTTCATTTACTTCATCAAGAATAGTTTTTTGGCCCTCAAATATTTATTCGTACAATGCCTTTTGTGCTGGTCCTGGATTTGTTTCTACATCTCCACATAGAACTAATTTACACACCAGAAAACACTCGTAAGCAAGACTGGTTCACTGCTGTGGGCACGGCAGGACAACAATGCAGCGGTTGTCACTACGAACGCTGCTAAATATCACGTTTAAACAGACAGACAGCTAATATTTATGAGCGCTGTGCGCTGGGTTTTCAGCGCTTGGAATAAGAGAAGCAGCGGGGGATTGCGGAAAGATCAGCAGAGAGCTTGACGCGGGAACTTGGTGTTCGCATCAGCTTCGCGAATTTTCCACTGTGAGTGCAGAACTCTTGGCTGCTATGTTTAGATTATCTACAATAGGCGCATAAAGGTGCTAAGCCCCTGCCCACTCCCTTTTCGGGTTCGTTTTTCTGATTTTAAGGAGAAACCTGGAGTTTGCTCTGGGAGCCGGAAACAACCACACTAGGCCTAAACATAACACCGAATGCTCGGGACTCCACCTACTTTACGGCCCACCACAATCGGCAAAATGGGATTGTAGCCTCACCAATGGCTTCGGCTACTCCACCACGAACTAGATTCCTAAGCCACTGGCTATCATAGCTACACCAACGCAGCATACGCACGAACCCTCCTCTGCTACCGTTCGAAAGCGTCCGCCACCGTTACCCTAGATCCTGAGACGAGACCTTGAAATCGTGTTCTGTCCCGGTGGAGGTCTGGACCTCAGAAAACGCAAGAGTGGCTGTTACTGTCGCTCATCACCACCGCCCTGCAGCTGCCAATAGAGGCAGTGCGAATACAGAACGTCATCTGAATCAACCCCAGAAGAATTTCTTCACCATCAGACGCCAACCGGAGACCGTGCCCGCAGATATGAAGAACTAAAATCAATCAACCAAGATAATCGACCTAGACTAACCACTGAAAATGTTCATCTCTCCTTCCGACATTGCCATCCGCGACATAATTTCTTATGCTATCTTCGACCAAACATGTCCAGAAACCTTTAGAGAGTTAGAACATTCAATTAGAGTCCCTCCTTTGTCTTCACCAGCGCACGCCAACTCGGCCGCGCAATATAAATTCTGGTGACATTCATCAGTACCAAATAGGTACTTAAACAGCTGGGCTTCTATGGAGCGGTCTACCACTGCCACCCATTCCTCGCCAAAGCAAAAAACTCGCTTCAACTGCTATCAGGAGGATATCGCAGCGGCATGTGCATGACCTCCAATTGGGACTTATGTCAACAATTGGGAGGTAGCCGTGTATCGACTATCCCTCCAATGTGTTTCAACAGACCAGGCCACAACGTTTCAGTAGACCAGGCAACAAGAGACTTACACCCTCGACAGCTGTTACAGATGCCGAGGAAACGACCCGGAAAACCCGAAGCAGCCACCGGATAGGTTCAACTAACCGCGTCCGCTAAAGATCCACCGAGTCCACCGCTTCGGCCAACGCCAGAAACCGCTCGCCATCCTTCCTGTCCCTGACCGACCAGCCTCCAGCGGAAAATAAGGTGAGCTAAGGCCCGCAGTCTCCCACCCTCGCCTAAGAAAATAAGCAACTTAAACAAAAAACGCAAACGCAGGTAAATCAAATTCAGCAACAGAATTATGAAATAAAGAATCATTGACCATACTGTAGAGCTCAGTCTATAAATGCAAACAATATTACACAGACTCCCTCCCGCAGAGATATGATGATGAAAACATTTATTTACATTGGCGGCTGGTCGGGTCCCTAGTCCGGGACACCGTTGGTGAAAATCCGCTCCCCGTGCTCTTTCGACGAGGGCTCGTTGTTCCTCGAGGTCCGAGCTGGACAGGGCCGCCTCCCAGCCTTCCCACCGTTGGCTGATTTATTATATAAATACTGGTATTTTGATGACAAGCCAATACCATGCGGTATAAGTTTTCCTCCTGGCCACAAAATTGGCACTCCGCCGAAAAAAAACGGATTCGGGCTCAAGGGCGTGAAGTGTTGATAGATTATTAAATTACATAGTTTGTAACCTTCGAAGGCTACACACTTCTGATTTACTAACTCCTTTAACGGGCTTCGGGAATGTGTTTCTTTCAGGGCGCAAATGCTGTAATATCTCTGAGTATGTTGTTAACGAAGAGGGGGAGCCTAAATCAGCAAGGGAGGACGCAGAAGGATTCCTACGAAGAAAAGCTCGGGCCGAAGCGTGTGCGCGCTTGTTTCCTTGAACTCCATGTGACCTGGTACCCATATTAGCTCCTTCTGTGCAGCTGAAATCCTAAATTGACTCAGAATTTTGCAGGATAGCGGCATGATTCTGCCACGCATATAGTTTCTATAAGCTGCCTGGGCATCTGTAACTATGTATTTCGATGCGGAGTGTGTTCCCGCTAGGGCTATCGCCACTTCTTTCATAGCCTGCGTATCCCCGTTACGAGACCTACATTTGGTGCACCACTGATATTGTTGATATCTCAGCAACAAGACCCGCAGCATCCACGAAGAAAGCTCCTTCTTCTCCTGAATATGATGAACATGCACCCGGAGCATGATGATGCTCCGGGTGCATGTTTTTTGGGAGCGGAAGTGTAAGGAATTTGCTCTTCCATTCTTGAGGTATATTTTGTCTCCCAGCCACCTGCCATCGAGAGCAAATATTCAAATTTTCTAAGACTCTGCCACCAGTCTTGGATGTGGCCAGTCGCATTACCTGACTTCTAAGATGGTCGCTAATCTGTTCATCAGCCGTATTTTGAACGCCCACTTGTAGCAGACGCTGCGTAGATGCTTTCATGGGTAACCCGAGGGCCTCCTTATAAGCAGTTCGAATGATAACGGCCAGGGGGTTTAGATCGGGTTTCCTCATACGAAGGTGCGGGGCCACGTAGACTACCGTGCAGATGCTAAAGGCCTGTATTCGCCTAAGGGTATCTTTCTTGCATCAGTTCAGTCGTTCAGTCGTGTCCGGCTCTTCGTGACCCTATGGACCATGTCACGCCACGCTTTCCGGTCTCTCACTATCTTCCTAACATCACATAACTTCATTTGCAGTGCATCGAGGATGCCATCTAACCATCGCGTTCGCTGCCTATACCTTCTTCGGCGACCCTCAATCTTTCCCAGCATCAAATCTTTTTCCAGCGACTCCTCTCTTCTCATCAGATGACCAAAGTAGCTGAGCTTTAACTTTAAAATTTGACCCTCCAATGAGCAGTCAGGGTTCATGGCCGACAATATCGACTGATTTGATCTTCTGGCAGTCCAGGGAACTCTCAAGAGTCTTCGCCAGCACCACAATCCAAACGCGTCAATTCTTCGGCGGTCAGCCTTTTTCACAGTACAACTCTCGCATCCATACATCACAACTGGAAAGACCATAGCACGAGTTATACGGATCTTGCTTTTCAGACTGATGTCTCTGCTCTTTACTAGGCGGTCAAGGCTAACCGTTGCTCTCTTTCCCAGAAGCAGGCATCTCCTAATTTCATGGTTGCAGTCTCCATTCCGAGATAATCTTGAAGCCCAAGAAGAGAAAATCTGTCACAGCTTCCACTTCTTGTCCATTGACGCTCCAGGACTTCATTGGGCAAGACGCCATGATGTTTGCCTTTTTAATGTTCAGTTTAAGCCCAAAACTTCTCACTATCTGCTTGTACGCACATCAGAAGTCTCTTGAGTTCCACTTCACTTTCTGCCATTAAAGTGGTATCAGCCGCATATCTAAGATTGTTGATACGTTTTCCAGCAATCTTCGCTCCAGCTGAAGACACGTCCAGATCGGCCTTCCTCATGATGCACTCTGCATATAGGTTACATAGACAGGGCGACAGTATGCAGCCTTGCCTCACTCCTTTCTCGATCGGAAACCAATCAGTAAGACCATGCCCAGTTCTGACTGTGGCCTCATGCCCTTCATAAAGGTTCCTAAGGAGACAGATGACGTGAATTGGAACTCCCTTCTCTTGGAGAGCTTGTCACAATCTGCTGTGATCTACGCAGTCAAACGCTTTCGCATAATCAATAAAGCAGAAGTAGATGGGTTTCTGGAACAATTTTGCTTTTTCCATGATCCAGCGAATGTTAGCAATTTGGTGTCTAGTTCCTCTGCCCTTGCGAAACCCAGATTGCACGTTCGGAAGCTCTCGATCTACGTACTGCTGCAGCCGATCTTGGAGGATTTTCAACATCACCTTTCTAGCATGCGGAATAGCGCGATCGTGCGGTAGTTGGAACAATCTTTGGCACTGCCTTTCTTTGGAATGGGGATGTAAACTGACCTCCTCCAATCCTGTGGCCACTGCAGGGTTGACCAAATCTTCTGACATAATGTATGCAGAATGTTAACAGCGTCATAGTTGAGAAGCAACTCAGCTGGAATGCCATCAATTCCGCTAGCTTTGTTCTTAGCAAGGCTCGCTAAGGCCCATTCAACTTCACTCTTCAGGATGCCCGGCTCGATATCAGTAATCACAGCCGTCGTATGCTGGGTTTGCACATTCGGGTCCTTCTTGTACAGTTCTGTGTATTCCTGCCACCTCTTCTTTATCTCTAAGGCTTCAGTGAGGTCCTTTCCTTGTTTGTCCTTTATCACGCCCAGCTTAGCACAGAAGCCTCCTTTGATATCTTTGATTGTCTTATACAGAGCTCTTGTGTTCCTTAATTGGCTGTTGTCCTCAACTGCTTGGCACTGTATGTTCAGGAAGGCATTCTTATCTCTCCTTGCTATTTTCTGAAAATTCGCACTGAGAACCTTGTATCTTTCTCTTTCCCCCATAACTTTTGCCATCCTCCTTTCCACAGCTATTTGCAAAGCTTCTTCAGATAACCAGTTTCCTTTCTTGAATTTATTTTGCTTTTTAACTACCTTAGTAGCAACTTCTTGTATTATATCACGAACATCAGTCCACATCTCTTCGGGCTCTCTGTCTTCTTGATCTAATTCTTGAAATCGATTCCTGACTTCCACAGCATATTCTAATGGCATTTGATCCAGATCATACCTGAAAGGCGTTCTAGTTTTCTGCGTTTTCCTCAATCGAAGCCTAATTTTGGCAACAAGAAGCTGATGATCGGTGCCACAATCGGCCCCAGGCCTTGTTTTTACTGCTTATATAGCGCTTCTCTATCTCTGCTGGCAAAGAATATAATCGATCTGATTCCTGTACAGACCGTCCGGTGAAGCCCATGTGTACTGGCGCCTCTTGTGCTGTTGAAAATGAGTATTCGCTATGGTCAGGTTGTTTTCTTGAGAAAACTCTACTAGCCTCTGCCCAGCTTCATTTGGCTCGCCAAGACCGAAATTGCCTATAATTCCGGATATTTCTTCACTCCCGCCCTTACCATTCCAATCTTTCTTGTATACCGTTCTTCTTTGCAATCCGAGATAGCATACGGATGACCTGTTGAACACCGTTCGGAGCTTGGTGATCGCTGCTGCGTTCACACCCTTGATGTTAATAAGCAGCCCCTAAACCCGCATTTTCTCCACCTTGGGAATACGTGTATCATGGAACGAGATTTCCAGCCGTGCAGTATCCTGCTTCCCGCGCAGGACGAGGAGCTACGTCTTGTCCGGGGTACAGCGCAGTCCGCATCCCTCTGCATACTTATGAACCGTAGTGACAGCCTCTTGGAGGGCCTCCTCCATCTGTCCCAAGTTGCCCTTTATTGTCCATATGGTATGTTATCCACCTAGAGGAAGTAGCGGATTCGTTCCCTTTATGTTAATAAATTGTTCTGGCAGGTGCATGAGGGCAACTTTAAAGAGCACTGGAGAAAGAACCGCTCCCTGAGGCGTCTCCCTCGAATCCAAGGGGATCGGCTCGGACCTTGTATCGCCAATCTTGTACAGTTCTGTGTACTCCTGCCACCTCTTCTTTATCTCTAAGGCTTCAGTGAGGTCCTTGCCTCGTTTGTCCTTTATCACGCCCAGCTTAGCACAGAAGCCTCCTTT
>JAJIZL010031061.1:12251-96223 GCA_023969395.1 Amblyomma maculatum
GAGAAAGAACCGCTCCCTGAGGCGTCTCCCTCGAATCCAAGGGGATCAGCTCGGACTTTGTATCGCCAATCTTGATGTGTGCTTGCCTATCTTTCAAGAAAGCTTTGATGCAATTAAAGGTACGCTTTCCGCAGTTAGTACCCTGTAGGTTTTCCAGCATCTTGGGGTGCTTCATGTCGTCGAAAGCTCCCTTAAGATCCAGCTACTGCTGTGTTTGCACGGGGGATCGATAACCTCCATCTTCAGCTGCAGTAACACGTCCTGGGGTGACAAGTGTGCCCTGAACCCAAACATCGTGTGAAGCATAATATCTTGGTCTTCTATATACGTCGAAAGCCGCATCTGTACTGTCTTTTCCATCAGCTTCCCTGTACACGACGTAAACGAAATTGGCCTCAGGGCATTGATGAGCACCTCCTTTCCAGGCTTGGGAATAAAGCTGACATCAGCCGCCTTCCACGCGTCGGGTAATTGTCCACTTTTCTAACACTCGTTGATGTACTGCGTTACATGTTGAAGCGCTTGCCGATTGAGATTGACAAGCAATCCCACCGTCACTGTGCCGTTCCCTGGTGCCAGGCCCCTCCTCATAGCCATAAGCGTCGCCTGTATTTCCTCGACATCGAACTCTTTCCATGCCTTCATAATCTTATTGGCCCTTTGTCTTTCACTGTACATATGTACTTGCTGGTGAGGGCTGCAACCAGCTGTTGGTCCGTGCCTGCAAAGCCATGTAGGACTGTTTTGAGGTTACGTTGCTGATCCCCACGCGACTTGGAAGGCTCTATCAAACTGTAAAATGGGGGTTTATGATCAGATCAGCAGGACTGGGCAGATCAGCGGCGCGCACAGCAACAGAGAACACCGTCAGGTCCAACACGCGTAGCGATCACGATGCCACTGCCTAGAATGTTTGTTCCTCGTGTACTCCTTCCTCTTACACAATTACCCACGGGACGAAGAGGAGGCATCCTGGCGACTTGCGGCGTGAGCAAGACGGCAGGGTCGTAATAGGGTTTAAGACGCTGGACGTGAACAATCTCCCGTCCGCGCCGGCGTAGATCATGAGACGGCGTAAGAGGTTCCACCACATAATTAATCGGAGAGGTGCGCTCCAGAACTCGTTGTGGGCCATGGTATTTAGCAAGAAATGTTGAAGACAGTCCAGGAGCATTGGAAGGTATCCACAGCCACACAACAGCACCAGACGAGAAGTCCGGTGTCGAGTGTTGGTTGTCATGGTTGGATGTGTGGCGGTATTGGGTGTTAGCCGTGAATGCGCTGGTAATTTGTCGACAGTCTTCCGCATGCTCGGCTGCTTGAGACGCAGGAGTATACTCTGATATGTCTGGCTGATACGGGTATGGTGTCGATTGTAGCAGAGGGGTGACGGCCATAGAGGAGAAGAAAAGGACAGAAGCCAGTAGTAGACTGCGTTGCGGTATTGTAAGCGTAAGTGACATACGGAAGGAAGAGGTCCCAATTTGAGTGGTTGGAGGAGACGTACATAGAGAGCATGTCGCCAAGGGTACGATTGAAATGCTCAGTGAGGCCATTAGTCTGGGGATGATAGGCGGAGGTTGTCCTATGAATAATGTTGCACTTGGTGAGCAAGGCTTCCACAACACGTCAGTAAAGAAAACGCGTCCTCTGTCGCTGAGCAGCTCGCGAGGTGCGCCTTGGCGAATAAGAAATCGCTGCAAAATGAAGGAACCTACTTCTGACGCTGTGGCAGATGGAAGTGCGGCGGTTTCTGCATACCTCGGCAGATGATCAGCAGCTACAATAGCCCAGCGGTTGCCGGCTGCAAAGTAGGGAAGCGGCCCATACAAATCAATGTCGACGCGGTCGAAAGGGCGTGGTGCGTTGGGTAACGGTAGCAACTCTCCAGCGGAACGTTGAGGAGATGGCTTGCGACGTTGACAGGCGAGGCATGAGCGAACGTACTTGAGTACGAATGTGTACATGCCCGAAAACATGTACGAAAACATGGACAGCTGGAGTAAACGCGGCGATAGCGGTGCTCTAGTAGCAGGGGCTGCAGCAAACCTTCAAATACAGACTGCTCTAGAAAAGCTGCTTTCTACTAAAGCATTTCAACTGATCAAGCCTCGAGATGACATTACATCGACTGTGCATTAAGGTGTGGCAGTGGAACTGCATAGGCTTTCCCTCGTTGTGCAGCAATCTACAGCCCTATATTCAATCCCTTCCGGCATATGAAACAGCAAACGTATTCGCCCCCCCCCCTCCACATTAAAGGAAATAAACTCCCCTGTAAAACTGCTTACTTACACTCCTCATACACCTGCAAACTGTCTTCAGTATAGAGTGGCTACACAAATTCAGCGCAACTACACAGCAACTAACAACCTTGTGGACGTTGCAGATGTTGACTATCATTTAATTGATCTGCTTCACAAGAAGCTAAAAGGACCAAGTCTAATAATTATGAATATCTACAATCCCTGCAAGAAAAAAAATGCTCCTCTAATGGCCGCCATAAAGAAGAGTCCTTAAAGCGCTAACCATTTATAATGCAAGGAGACTTTTATGCCCGCCATGAAACTTGGGGATAAAAAACAATCTGCACTAAGAGCGCCTGACTTTACGCTTCTCTATAACTAGGGCATAACCCTCCTGAATGATATACATTACACGCTCACCAGCCATAGTGCGCAGACCACCCCAATCTCATACTCACGAAAAACACCACACAATGTCAATGGACAAAACGCAAACGTCTCTCGGTAGCGACATTCTCACTAACTAGCCTCCATAAATCCCCATATAAAGCGGAAACGCGAAACGACCAACAGGGATTGTTTTTGCATCCTAATCCAGCAGCCGAATAGACCACCTCAGAAATTGTTTGGCTATCTTCAATCAGGGCGTCAACATGGCTACATCAGAAATGTCGTGCACGCTAAACTCAGAGGTGAATAATACACGCTTTCTTCACATGTGGGAAGCCCACTCAATCTTACAGAAGCGAAAGCTTGAAAACAAACACAACTCCACTCTAAAGCTACGCATCTACCCTCTCATAAAAGAAATGGAGACACACGCGGCAGCACTTAGTCACAATCAATGGGGTCAAGTATTCGACCGCCTTGCTTTAAAATAGAATTTAAGGACACGTAGGGATTTTACGATGGCTTCTTGAACCCGATTACACCAAAAAATGTAAAACAGTGCAATGTAATGCATCTTGTCCATGGCCTAGGAGTGAACAACGACAAAAGTATTCAATACCTAAAAGATACATACTTAACAACCACACCGAAGACACACAATTACTGCACTAACTAGGAGCCCGAAATCCTGAACTAGTATATATCACAAAGTGTGAAGCCAACCTTCGGACTATGTCGGCTCCAGGAGCCAATCAGATCACGAACAAACACTCAGAAAACTAGATGAGAATTCTTTTCAGGTAATAATATAACTCTTCAACACTTGGAAGAGGAAATACTTCCCTCAGATTGGACATACGCTGAGGTTACCTATATTCCCAAACCCGGTAAACCGCTTACTCTATAGAATCGTAGACCAGTCTCGCTAACTTCACGTCTTGGTAAACGTTTTGAAAACGGTTTCTTGATTCGAATTCGTATACACATACAAATCCGCGTCCTTTTTTCTCAAACAATACTGTGTTTCCGCAGCCACATATGTAACCATGATGTAAAGTTACAGGTATCCGAAGACATCCTCCATCCCCGACGCTGCAAAAGCGCAAGAGCATTCCGGGCTATAGAGTTGCGAAATGTACTTGACACGATCTGTCACACCGCTATATTGGATGCATGATCCAACTTAGAAGTGGAAAACCGAACACACGCTTACATTTCGCCGTGTCCCCGGAACAGCACAGCAGAAGATCGGCTCGGTCCCATAAAATCCCCACATATACCCATGGTTATAGGGGCACAGTAAAGGGACCAGTTCTTTCCATTTTTTTTTTAATTTAACCTCCAACCTATCCTCATGGCTCAAAAACGGTCACAGATCCCAAACATCTCCTATTCTGTATATGCAGATGACATCACGCTGTGGACGACCACTGGGAGTATTGTTAGCATGGAAGAAACTCTTCAAGAGGGTGCGGACATGGTGCCAAGACGCGCAGCCTCATAGGGCTTGTATGTTCCTCCACTAAATCCAACCTCCTGATACTCCACCCAAGCCTGCGGAAGCTCCACCTATGCTCAACGCCATAGATGGTGAGCCAGTATCATTGGTTCACAAACTTCGATTACGAGGTATGTTCTTGCACGGCAACGGCCTTAACACGGCTACACTATCCAGACTGACTACAACACATCAGATAATCCGCCTTATATAAAATATAGCTAACAAGTACTGTGGAATGCGTGAGCATGACCTCAGACGCCTAGTAGAGGCATTTATCATATGCAGCATTCTCCACTCGCTGCCGTATCGTTATCTTAGAAAACAAAGACGGAAAAGACGGATGCTCTCATCAGAAAGGCTTATAAGGTAGCTCTCCTGTTTCCTAAACGCACCCTGACCTATCGACTTTTAATATTAGGAGTTCACAACACCCTTACGAAATGGTGGAAGCCCACCGCATTGTCCAACTATGACGGCTCTTGACTAATCCAGCTCGTCGGCACATTATCTCCTCTCTCCAACATAGGCCATTAGGTGCTCTTTCAGTAGGGACTTACGCAGTTCCCAAGACCAACCGCGATCATCTCACTGTTCACCAACTTCATAAAGACATGCACCCCCTTCATAACATGGCCAGACGGGCGGTGAGGGCACGTGTCCTACACAGAGCACATGCGAACGAATCCGACGCGGTTTACGTGGACGCCACATAATATTCGCACCGCTCAGTTCACGATATCCGCGTTATCCAGCCGCTCCGAATACATCACATCGTTCTCTATCATTGCCAGAACTCCTGTAGAGATAGAAGAATCCGCTATAGCCATCGCAATAGTCTGATCGACTGCCACCCTTATTCTCAACAATTCGAAAACTGCCATACAAAATTTTACCCGAGGCCAGATACATACTGCCGTTCACAAAATACGAACTGACAACTTTCAACCCCCGCCGACGTATAGACCTAGTCTGAGTACCAGCCCATTCTGGCAAGCTGGTAACGAAGAGGCCCATTATGCGGCTCGAGCATATGTCAACCAAGCAACAGCTACCGAGGAGCTAGGCAGCGCAGATATCGGTTGATCACATACAAGGACTCTACATTACACTACCGCTCTGAAAGATGTTACTACCCTCCCCCACACCCCTCCTTAACACAAAAAGAACAACATTACGTGAGGACACCTTCAAGCCTGCACCTTTCTCTCCCCATCTTTGTTGATGCTCTTGTCCTCGTTCAGTCATCATTGGGAGTGTCCATTTGCGGTGCCTTGATAGCTACTTTCGAACATATCATTATGGTATCCCAAGAGTTTAAACCACCGCAAAAATGGGGCCTTACGGAAAACGAGGGTCGAGCGATCGCGGTCTGCAGCTCATAACAAGCCCCACAAAAAAAGGCTGGTGGACTGGGTTGAAGAGGTCGTCGCCAGGAACAGCCTGCCGGCCACTACCCGTGATCAGGTGTCGACCTAGCGCTTGTAACAAGTATTTCTCGGCTCCGCAAAATAAACTTTTTCACCACCACCAACAGGCATTTCTTGCCGAAGGTACCGAAGTGTTGTTGCGAATAACTGAGAACGGTAACCAGCATAAGGATATGGCAGAGGCGAGGCATACGCCACTGTGAGGAATACGTGGTGCTGCGAGGCATACAGTACCCGTGGGCACTCGCTATGCTGAGCTGGACCACAGTTATCCATCCGCCGAGAATTTACCCAAAGAAGTAGTATTGTCGTTGTATTTTCTAGAATATTATTTATTTACATTCCATAGGAATTGCAGATCTTCGACGGAAGCGGCGTCGACCATTTAGAGCTTGTCAGGCTCCAAAAGTTACCAGCGTATAGCTGACAGGCGTTCAAAGTGGAACGGTATGTACCCCCCAGTTCACAATAACGAAATTGGCCTGGAAGGCGGCAGTTTGCAGTTGATAAACATCAGGATGCTGCTTACTTCGTTTCAGCTGGTGTTATAGGCTATAATACTTGTGATTGCGGGTGTCATGTAAGGTTCCCTATTGTTGGAATGTGTAATAGTACACCATTGCTCAATTGCAAGGCATTGTGGCTGGGTGGATTGGCTGAAACTAGTAGCTCAACTCCTTTCGCATGCAAATATAGAAGAGTGAGATGTTAACCGGACAGTTCGGACTCTGAACTTCATCAGCATGTTTCTGGTAAATACTTGGAAGTGTGTAGCTTTCTAAGCATGGGAAACAAATTGGCAAATTGAGTTCAAACTTTATTTAAAACAAAGATCAATAGTTATAGTTCATTATACACGACACCTGTGGCGTGAAAAGTATTGTGCCTAGGCACATTGAATAATTAAGAAGCGAGGAATATGTCAGTCGATTGTTACAAAATAATTAAGCTAAGCAATCGTTAAGTTGACGACCGCGCATATATGCCGCAAAAATAGCTATTCTTTATTTTTTGTCTTCGGTCGTTTTGACATCCTATCGGTTTACAGGTTTTGGCCTTTTATAGCAATTTCGTGCACATTTGTTTCTAAGGAGCTTATAATGGAGATTAATATTTTCCCTGCGCTAAATATGCATAATATGCGCATACGGTTGTCTATATAAACTCATTTATGGAAGCATCGGTTATACCTTAAGTGGTCCGCTTGATCCGCCACTTCTTGTACGTTCGCCTTAGTGAGAATTTAGGATTGTCCAAACAATTTCCAGCCAGTAACGCGTGAATATTAGGGATATGGCTTGAAATATTAGAGACTAGATATTAACCTCTGAACGTACGTCCTTTTGTCGTACGAAAAACATACCAAGCGTCAAAACAAGCTTTCTTGAGTGCAAAATGATGATAGATATTTGTTTGTGTACTGCTTGTCTCCCTCATAAAGAATTCGTTGCTTTTGGGCACCAAAGAGGTACACTTCGCACGAATGCCTCTCTGATCGTGCTCAATCTCTCCACCATCAGCGTAAGATTTATGGCTACAACATTGTTGAAGTTACATCCAGTAGAATAAGCAATATAAATCAATAAAAATAGAGTCAAATATTCTAGAAACCCATATATATATATAAGGCGCGTTCTTGGGGGGCTATTACTCAGCATGTTTTTTGAGAAGCAAGTTATTGTTATTCGTTAAAATGAATTCTCTTGCCACAACTATATTTGTGATTCTTGTTAACGCTGCCATCGATGCCTATGCTGATGCTACTTCGCGTCCGACATCGCAAGACCTTTATGATGTAAGAATGTTTTTCATATGTGCTTGTTTTCATTATACGATTAATTGGAGTGCATGTTTGAAGCCTCAAAACTGTAATCTACTTGGGGATCAGCTGAAAAAAGAATGCAACGTTATTATAAGGTGTTCAAAGGCAATAGGCGATACTACAGAGCCTGGGAACGCGGTAGAAAGAGAAGTTGATTAAAGCGAGCTTGTCATGATCCTTGTAAGAGGGTATGTAAGAAAGCTTTCTTTCCTGCTTCTAGGTACCGATGTGGAGAAAAGCAAAATGAGGACTCTGTTACTTCTAAAAGTTTTCATACGTTGTATAACTGAAACTGGCAGTCGTGGTATACGCGAACCAGTAGTGACCCTGGACCCCTTTCGTTTGGATAAATATTGATTTCTTAGTTCCGTGCAGGAGAGATTTTATTTGAACGCAAAAACTTGCTCTGCTTACTTATGTCCACACTGTATCGATTGTAACCCTGCTACGACTCCAGTCCAAACTAATAACAGGGGCGCCTGCGACCGCCTCAGCTTCCGAAATTAACAAAAAAATGGAAAAGTGAACCCCGCATGTATACCAATAAAATACACGGTGCTGTTTGCATCCAGTTCCCTTCATCTCTGCCATTTCCTTTTTTGAGGCATCCTTTATGTTGAAGGGCATTAGCGCTTTATTTACCACGGCGATCTGCTCCCCACAGGAAGTTAGCACGATGGAATCCCGGGTAGTGGGCCAAATTTTATTGAAATAAAATAAAGGAGCTGTACGGCACTGTGGTGCACCAATGCGGCTCTTTAGTAAGTGCACAGAGTTGCGAAGCAAGAAGGCGTGGACTTTATTTTTGCAGTGGAAGCCATGTGCCTTTAACCCCGAACAAATAGCGTACGTGTATTGTGCATGTCGCGACTGCTGAAAAAGACTAATACATCCAAAATAATCTACAGCTGTGAACTCCCGCAAGGCTGATATAAAGCGAAGCGTTACGATGTATAAATAGCACGAACAGATGACCTGTCGTCAGATTTTAAGCCTGGTGTAATTCACAGCACATCACCACTTTGCGAAGTTCAAAATTAGCAACGAATTATGTAGCCGAAAAGAGTACGAATTGAAACAGATTCCGAAACTGAGTTTAAAGCAGGACATTTTGGTTCTGCATCCAAGCATTTTAAACACTGCATAACAACGTGAGTTTATGGAAAATTTGCTTGTAGGCAACATAGGTGAAGAATTTATTTTCATTGCTGTAGCACCACCTTGGGATCATTATATCATTAATTAGTGGTGTGATACAGAATACTCATGTTTATAGAGTCACTCCCGTAGGTTGTAAGAAATATTCAAGAATATCTCTGATGAGAGAATTTCCGGATACAAGAAGAGAAGACATCAGGGACACCGCCAGCACTTTAATTTCTATGCCTGTCGCCACTAAAACAAAGAAGGACCTTACACTGACTGCTACAGCTTGAAAGTAATGTTTGTAAAATTTAATAAGAACAAATAGTCAGAGAGCCTACAAAATACATTGAGAAGCATTGGGAACTTTAATAGTACCACTAATACAATTTCTTCAGCTTTTATCTGTTTTCAACGCGCAAACAATAAAACAATGTCATACAGCAAGCTAGAACTATTTTCTTCATGCGCCTGAGAAAAATAACTATCACTAGTACATACATATCTCAAGACACATTCGTGTCATTGCATAGCATCTCTTGGTCTAGTGAGTTACCACCAAAATATAGAGCAATAATGATGTCTTGGTACTCTTCAATTTACTGATGTTGTTGTCTTGCTAATTTATAGAGGTGGTGAAAGGAGCATGAATCAACCGTACAACCAATCAGAAAGATGACTGGAATAGTAATAGGCGTACAGTCCATGAATTTTCAATGACCTGCGAACGAAAGCACACTCGAGGGAGAGGAGTAGAAATTGATGTGCCAATACGTGTACATTCAACCGTTTGTAATAACAGGATGCAAGCCAATGAATTGGTTATTCAAGAGATAATCATGACTCTTTAGCTACATGTATGAAAACAGTATGAAGAGAAAGCTGAATGGTAGCTTACTGACCTTTTGTGTAAAAGCATTGAGGAAAAACAAAAGGTTTAAATTTGAATGATATACGAAGTGAACGAAGAATAAATAGTTCATAGCTAGACTACTGAAAGAAAGCACAGCGAATTAGTGAAAACGCAATTTATTCATGCTACAGCGTTTTAAACGAAGTTTTTAAACAGGCTCGATGGGTGGAATTCTGCCTTCCCCATCAATATCTCTGATTTGTTGAGTGTCATCAAAATTCCTCTGTACGGCATACTACGAGAAATGGCCACTCGGCCAAGCCACGTGAACATGGGAAGTCTTCCTCTTCACCTGCCGCTGTTTTGGAAACTGGCAGTTGTTAGGTGACATTCCCTAGCGCTGTTTTCCCCTCTGTGACTTATAAAAATTTCGCTAAAAACAATTCATCAACCGAATTCTCACTGTAAACTTCTAAAGGCATGACGAAACAGCGTTGATGGTTACCGACTTGTGCTGTTGCAAATCCTCGTTGACAAACATACAACTCGGTTGTCGATTATTACTGAATTTATTAATTTCTGCCTCCATTGACGCCCACCTTCTAAATCGCATATTGTCGTACGCTAGAACCATATCAGCCACACTAGCTAAACAAATCAGTCTCTACTTAACTAGGGCATCACAAGCTGCATGTGAAAGTGAATTTTTTAACTATAGATTATAGTGTGCTGCTGAATTAATATATTTTCACCCTCGGCTGTGGAAGGAGCTGCTTCAACTCGCAACTACTGCTATCTCTACCATGTTATGTGTCATCTTGATACCACAAACCATCCGACTAAGTAATGCATGGCCATATCACCTGCCAAACTCATATACGATAGGTATGCTAGGGATTTTACTTCTATGGAAATCGTACATAGAATTGTATGTTAAAAAACTCTTAAATTGCTGTTTTAATAGATTTTTCTTAGTGACAGTGCTTTTCCTTTGAGAAAGGCCGGCTAAAATTAGCTTCTGTGTTTACACCAGATGCAACCGAAATATCCCAATTATTATTAAACAGGCATGTTGAACAGTGCAACTTTCTAAGGCAATGTAATCGTTGCTTGTAATGGTGGAAGTTTCAGAAATAAATATGAGCTGCATTTATTTTGCCATTTATGGGTAGCGAGAAAAAGAATCACACTGTGTCAGTGTTTGGACTATTTTGTATGACTGCATATAAATACAAAAGCATTGAACAAGGGCAGAGGGGGAGCCTAATTTTGTAAGCCGAGCCAACGTTTTGACCATTGGACTTATTTCTGTAAAGATGAATACAACTGCACTTTTTGAAACGTTGGCTCGGATGGCGAACTGAGGCTTCCCCTCTACCCTTGGTAAATGTTCTTTTAAATCGTAGCAATCTTTCTCTCGCTCTTACCTACATATGATATGTTTTTTTTTAATATGTAGCCTAAAAGAAGCACACTGTATCAAAATGAGTTTACGCTTTCCACAGGCTTTGAACACTCCAAGTCCATTTTGGCTGTATATGCGAAGCTACTATCGCAGTAGTGATGATGGGCAGCACACGTGTGTCTATTCGCAAAAAATATCTCTTACGTCAAGTGACTACGAGTTTTACCATAAATACAAAGCTGGCAATACATGGTGAGTACCACACAGCAAGGTTACTCAATTTTAGTGCTTCAAAGAAATCCAACAGCTACTAAACTGTCAATAGCAATACCTCATCACTCCCGTCCCCTTCGCCAGAAGTTATGTTGCTTCAGCATTGACGTGTCCTGCGTTTTTCTCCTCTTTCGTGATGATAGTTGTGCTTTCAAGTGCTTCCAATCATATTTTTATTAAGTGTGCAATAATTAATTACGCTTGTACTTTAAGTTCAGAATAAGAACGCAGAAAGCTAGTTGCAAGGCCAGCGTTCTATTTGTGGGGCTCCGCAGCCCCTTTAGGTGTTTTAAACCGCGCGCACGTCTTTCTATTTGTATTGTTTGCACGACAGCGCGTGTGCGCATGAGCAAGCAGATAATCTTGGGGAGCGTGATGTTAGCGGCGACAGACCAGGGTAGATAAGCGCGTCAGAAGCGAGGCGCGGGGCTTTTTTGCCCCGGCGGAAAGGCCGGCGCGGGGCATCCGGCGAGCGTCATGGGCCAGCAGGGTGTGCACGGACGACCGAAAAAAGATCGCCGACGCGAAGATGGAAGCAGTGCCTGCAGGTACAGCCTAGGCGTATTTCTGTGAGTTGCTATGCCGCGAGGAGCAATCTTTCTTGTGTCGCCGTTAGCGCTTTGGCCCCATTGCTCGGTTTATTCGCTCCGCAGTGTGTTTTGTTTCGCCGCAGTAAGGCCCTGACATTCTTCAAGCTTTCCGTTGGTGTTCTATTGTGGCGCGCATGAACAGCCTGTTCTCAGCGCAGTAGCGCCTTATGTTTCTCTATTTTGCTCTTTTTGTTTATCCGGAATAAACCGGTGTTTTTTAAGAGACTGGATTTGTCACTCGTCGGGCGAGACCATGGCTCGCGGACCCGTTTTTTGAAGGCCAGGCCTTCACATTTTATTTTGCACGCTCGGCATGCCTTATGTGGCTGGGCTCCGAATATAAAGAGGATAACCAAATCGACTTTGTTCGGCTTTCTGCTGCTCTCTGCCCCAGCGGTACCGCGCCGTGAGCGAAGGTATTCTTTTTTTTCGGTGTGAGTGGTCTTGCTACGGCAAACCTTTCACCCCTTACTGGGAAACGCCCATTAAGACGCTCATGCGTTTGTGGCTGGGATTCTCTAGCTAATTTATGAGGCCCGCGTCCTGAGACACTGCTTGAACAATTGTACGGTGGCAAAAAGCATCGCCCACCACGGTAGCGCAGTGGTTACGGCGCTCAACAACAGTGCCAAAGATTGCGGGATCGAGTCCCGGCCGCGGCTGCCGCTTTTCACTGCAGGCGAAAGCCAAGCTCCCGTGAGCTGTGGGTTGTCCTGCCGAAATTTCTAGAGCTCTCCACTACGACGTCTTTTAAAACCTGACACGCTTTGAGACATTAACCCCCATAAATAAAACCAAAAAGCATCGTCTTGTGAGTGTTTTCCAAATGCGCTCCATCCCCATCTTATTCTTCTTGTTATTTCCTTTTCATGGTCTGGATCTGGTGTTACTACCTCTCCTAACTAGACATATTCGCCTCCTACTTCCAGTACTTCGCTACCTAATGTAAACTGCTGTTCCTTTCCGAGGCTGTTGAACGTTACCTTAGTCTTCTGCATATTTATTTTCAAGCCTACCTTTCTACTTTTTCTGTCTAGGTCAACAATCATTATTTGCAGTTCATTCCCCGAGTTGCTTAGCAAGGCAATGTCATCAGCAAATCGCAGATTACTGAGGTATTCTCCATCTACCCTTATCCCTATCTGCTCCCATTCCAAATCTCTGAATACTTCTTTTAAGCAAGCTGTGGATAGTACTGGGGAGATTGTGTCTCCTTGCCTAACACCTTTCTTTATGGGAATTTTGTTACTTTCTTTATGCAGAACTGTGGTTGCTGTGCAGCCACTATATATATCTTCCAGCACTTTCACGTACGACTTGTCTACCCCATGATTTCGCAATGCCGGCATCACCGCCGAGGTTTCAACTGAGTCAAATGCTTTTTCGTAATCCATAAATGCTATGTATAAGGGCTGGTTATATTCCGAGCATTTTTCTATCACCTGATTGAATGTATGGATATGATCGATAGTAGAATAGTTTCCTAAAACCTGCTTGATCATTTGCTTGATTGAAGTCTAAGGTTGTCCTGATTCTATTAGCCATTACCTTAGTAAATACCTTATACATAACAGACAGTAAGCTGATTGGTCTTTTTTTTAAGGTCCTTAGAGTTTCCTTTCTTATGAATGAGGATAATGTTTGCATTCTTCCATGGTTCCGGTACCGTTGATGACACCAGGCACTGCGTATACAGGGTGGCTAGCTTTTCTAACACGATATCTCCACCCGTCCTTCAGCAAATCTGTACTTATCTGATCCTCTCTAGCTGATTTCCCCCTTTTCATAGTTTCTAATGCGTTCTTTACCTCGTCCTTCGTAACTGGTGGAACGTCTCACTGTTTTTCCCTACCGCCAATCTCTTTACGGTCCTGACTACTTTTGCTACTGTAGAGATCTGTATAGAACTCCTCGGCTACTTTGACTATCTTGTCCATATTCGTTATGACGTTGCCCTCCTTGTCCTTTATCGCATACATCTGGTTTTTGCCTATGTCCAATTTCTTCTTTACCGCTTTAGGGCTTCCCCTTTCTTTACAGCATGCTTAATTTCTCCATGTTGTTCTTCCTTATATCGGCCACCTTGCGCTTATTGATTAGCTTTGATATCTCGGCCAATTCGATCTGGTCTGTTGGATTGGAAGCTTTCATACTCTGGCGTTTCCTATCCAAATCTTTTGTCTCATTAGACCGCCTACCGGTATCCTCTCTAACTATCCTACCGCCTACTTCTACCGTACATTCAGTAATGATATCTCTGAAATTATTGTTCATTGCTTCTAGGGTAATGTCGCCATCCTCGTTTAGAGCTGAATATCTATTCTGTAGCGAGATCCTGAACTCTTCTGCCCTCCCCCTCACCGCTAGTTCGCTGATGGGTTTCTTTCTTACTAATTTGCTGCGTTCCTTCTTGAGATTTAGGCTAATTCGGGACCTCACCATCCTGTGGTCACTGCATCGCACTTTCCCGATTATCTCTACATCTTGCATAATAGCGGGGGTTGAACACATTATGAAGTCAAGTTCATTTTTAGTCTCTCCGTTAGGACTTTTTCATGTCCATTTCCGGTTCTTCCGTTTGCTGAAGAAGGTATTCATGATTCTTAAGTTATTGCGCTCTGCAAACTCAACTAGTAACTCCCCCCTGCTATTCCTAAAAACAATGCCACTGTCACCTACTGCCTGGTCTCCTGCCTGCTTTATCCCTACCTTGGCGTTGAAGTCGCCCATTAAGATTGGGATGGAGCGCACTTGGAAAGCACTCGCAGATTATGACTAGCAGCTTACCGGTATCGCTAAAGAGGAAAGTATATAACAGTTGCATCTTACCTGTACTCACCTATGAGGCTGAAACGAGGAGGCTAACCAAGAGAGTTCTACTTAAGTTGAGGACAACTCGGAGAGCTATGGAACGAAAAATGGTAGGGGTAACGTTAATAGATGGGAAGCGTGCAGAGTGGGTCAGAGAAAAACTTAGGTTACCGACATTCTAGTGGAAATTAAGAGGAAATGCGCATGGGCAGGACATGTAGTGCGAAGAGAGGATAACCGATGGTCGCTTAGGTAACAAACTGGATTCCAAGGGAAGGAAAGCGTAGCAGGGGGCGGCAGAAAGTTAGGTGGGCGGATGAGGTTAAGAAGCTCGCAGGGGTCAAGTGGATGCAGCTAGCACAGAACCGGGTTAAGTGGAGAAATATGGGAGAGGCCTTCGCCCTACAGTGGGTATAGTCAGGCTGATGATGATGATGATCGTCTTGTAAGGCATGCTGTCCTTAGCTTTCACAGGCTTTCTAGACATACGTATAACGATGCTGGTTGCTCCACCGCTGCCACCAGCGTTAAAACAATTGCAGAATATTTAAGACTAGTTTGGTGCAGTAAGACAAAACCTCCTTATTTTTTTATTTATGTTTACCGGAAGTTCAGATAATTAAGCTAATGTTAGCTACTCTCTAAGCTGTCTTTCGACAAGCGAGACTCCAGGCCGTATATCAAGGGGTAAGAAAGAGCAACGGGGAATGGGGGAGCAGACCAGTAGTACCTCACGGAGTTAACGAAGCAGCTCGATGAACATCTGGGCTATGTTGAGCACAGCTTGAGACCCGCTGGTTTTAGTAAAACTTGTATGCGATGTCAGTAGAGACACGTGTGTCGTACGGTCTAATAATAAAAATACCATGAACAACTGTGTGTATTCAGTCTCCTAGCTTTGAAAGCTAGGCTATTTGGTTTTTAGTATAATTTTTAGACCTTATTCTATCGCACCAGAAAACATATGGAGGAAGATAGAAGAGAATCAAAGAAGGGCGGTTGTTGCTAGAATTGTATAGAACGAGTGAGAAGCAGCGTGAAAAATTACCTTTGCAGGTTGCGAGTGCGTTTGAAGCTGGCGTTCGACCAGAAGCGCCGTTTAAGGAGCTTCTCCTTAATATATACCCTTGTAATCAGGCGCTAGGCCGGGGGATGATTACACCCACTTTAAGCCGAAGGGTTCCGGCGGTTCATAGGTTTCGAACGAACTACCTCCTCGCGGCCGAGACCAGTGCCTTAACCACTACGTCAGGCTTCAGCCGTCTCGGCTGCGGAAGATGGTTAGTTGAAACCCCCCGAAGAGACACCCACCGATAAAGATATGTTCAAGCCCCGATGGGTCGGTGATTCGTTCCGCCATCGGGCTGCCATAACTCCGCTTGTGTGTCCGAAGCCCAAAAGGGACCCTAAAGGTTCGACTAAATTACTCCTTTTCCGACATTTCGCTCCGAAAGGGTTGAACACCAGTCCGGAAGAATGCTTGCCTCATTCGAAGGCGGTGGGTGCCGAGTGGTACCGGCAATTGAAACTGGTACCTTCCAAATGCGAGGCGGATACTCAACAATAAGGCCACCGCTTCGGCATTTGTGGCGTTTCTTCTACTTCGCCCGTGTCCTTTTGGTGCGCTAGAATAATGTGTGACAATTGTGCTCAGTCTGCGTTGAAATGAATAGCCAGGCCAGTCCCTTTTGCAAGCTGCGGAAGTCTACGATATGCAGCAACTAATGGCAGGGTCAACACCAGGACGAGACATAACAATACTATCTACCTATATCATCTAGGAAGTTAAATCACGTCAAAATACATATTAATACAAAACCATTTTTTTGGCTAATCAGGGGTGAATGTAAAAAAATGTCCGCGGAATGCGTGACCAAAAGAGAGATTCAATGCCAAGTCAACGAAATCGACATAACAAGATAAAAATATATTGTACAAATTCAGTCATTATTACTTGGCTACATTGCCTTATAAACACCACCTAATGAACACTCATATTATGCGTAGCCTAATTTAAGCTGTAGCAAATAATCCAATCCATTATTGATATAAGAAATCAATACTCAATCCAGTCATTATTTGGCTATAATGCCTTGATGACAATAATTATTAGCTTGCGAAGTTACTCGCAGGCCTAGCCCGAATCATTCATAAATACAATCCAGTGTCATCATAAGAAAAAAAGCCAATGCAACATGCAGGACGCCTCTGTGATGGTGGCCCTATATCATCTTTCAGCGCCAATTCAGTCACCTTGGGTCCCATCCGAAGACACCCAGAGCCCGTCGCACTCGGGATCTCTCATTCAGCGCAAAGCCCCATCAGATGTTCGTAACGTGGTTTGGGGTTTCAGACAATGTCACTATGTTCATCAAGTCTGCCATCGACCCAGAACTGGAGGCAATAAAAGCAGTCACCCTCAGACATACCCGTCATGCTTTGGTGGTCGCCTTCCGGCATCATGAGAACCTCGAACGCATGCAGGCTGCTATTTGTCGCATCAAAATTACGCGGGATTCAATCAACGTACGCATACCTCAGCGGCATAATCCCTATGTCCGCCAATCTGGGGTTGACCCAGATAATCCGTCCCGATCAACTTGTGACCTTGCTGAACCTCTGGAATTCAGACCTCTCTCTTGATCAACAGAAATTCAGGGTCAGATGGTCCTTGACACAGCGCTCTGGACAGCGCACCAATATCCTAGAAGTCTACCCTCATGCCTTCTTCCGGCTTTCAGGCTTTGCGAGGCCCGTCCATGTCACTGTAGGCTGGACCTCTGTCGAAATCCAGAGGACCTTCACATCCCATTGTGTACATTCTGTGCCCAGTATGGCCCCGCCCGTAAGGCGTGCCCGCATGCAGTGACCCTGCTAAGGCCTGTTGCATACAATGCCCCTGGTCGCACCATCTCTCGTAGTGCTCCCGCCCTATACAGGACCCTGACGCCAAGTGTGCCCCTTGCGAAGCCGCTGGCTGCCCTTCTAGACCTCAAGCCGCGCACGCCTCCTGTTCTATTTTGCAGGAGCACGCTAGCCGCGTTCGCGCCAGGATCGCTTTTAGTACTTAGGGCCGCTGTCATCCTGCATCACTTTTCCGTGATTTCGGTTGCTCCTTTAAATTTTCCTATAACTACTCTATTCTTCCCCGTTACCGCATGAGTCTGTAGTCGGTACTCCGCCACCTTGCCTGCTGTGCCCCTGCTGCATCCCCGTATTCCCTTTGACGTTGTTGGTAATATTTTTGCCACCCGCGACCCTATTCATCCACTTTCTCAACGTTCTATAGCTTCTGTTACGTTAGCGTGATTACCAAACCTTCTCTCTCTTATTCTCTCGCCCGATATACGATTCAATACATGACCATTGTGTCTGAGGCCTGTCGTATGCTTGGATACTCTTCAGAACCTTGTTACTGATATGTTCTCACTTTTAGTGGTTGCGAGTTTCTCTTGCCACCAGCCGATATTTACGCCTCTTCGTCGTCTTCTTTCCTTATCAGTCTCTAGGTTTTGTTTACTGGCATTGCGGCTTGTTTTTTCATTTCTTCAGAGCTACTTTTATGCTCACCCTTCTCCCATGTGTCTTTGTGCGTTATCAGTCACTTCGCTTTCGGCCCATTTCATGCTTCTTGCCTCTAGTGTTCCAGATTGCCGCCGAATCTTGTTCTCTCCCTTCGTTTTTTCCCCTCTCCCCTGTCATCCATCCTTCGGCTGTGTGTGGGCCTGTTCTGCTTCTTTTACGCTCGTCTAAATTCCTCTATATATCTCTCCATGGCTGGTTTTAGTTTGCTCCAGACAAAGCTTGACCACAGTCGGCGTGCGACGGCTGCACACTAGTCATTTTCATCTTTTTACCTGGCGGGGTGGTAGACCCTTATTGGTCGGTGGCGTGGTTTCAGGCCTGCCCGGTGATGTTACCATCTCTCTGCGATCTCGCATCCGCATTCGCTAGTCTTTACACAAGATTCTCATTGTGAGGTATTCCTTGTCTATGCCTCCGCTTTTGTTGTGGTGATGATGGGCACCTCTACGTATGCTTGTCTTCTTTTCGTATCTGCTTACTCTCCCCCGCGAGCCAAATTTGCCTCTTCTTTAGAAGAGCTGGCCAAAGTGATTGCCTTGGCTGCCGGCCGCTCCATCATTTTGGCTGATGACTTAAATGCAAAACATGAATTATGAGGCCTTGTGCCCTCCGACTCACGCGGCTCACTAGCCCATCAACTGACCGTTTTGAATAATCCAACTTCCGCTCCGATGTATACTAACCATTACGCCGAGTCGTGCATTGATGTCACGCTCGCTTCCCTGTCCTTTCTCAGCTCCGGATACACTTGGATTGTCTCAAACGCCGAATCGATTTCCGGACATTCTTATACTCGTATTCTCGATTCTCTCACAAGAGACACATGGTTTGCTCTGGTCGCTGGAAGCAACGTGCGTTCCTCTGACGCACTAGAGACAGTGGTAACGCGGATCCATGACTGGGTTGCCTGGCTGATTGAGCGCAACAAACGTACGCTTGTGGGTTCTCAGAGCTCTAAGCCACCGAAGCAATGGTGGTTGCCCGAGCTTGCCATCGAGCGGCTCCGCGTTAGAGCTTTGCGCCGGCGCTTCCAGCGTTGCTGAGACCTGTCGATGCGCCCTGTATACCGCACCGCGTTTCAGATGGCACGTGCATGTTACCGGCGAAGAATCAAGGAAGCGAAGGACACTTTTGTATAATATGCTTGACGTCATGCGACCCGGAAAAATCTTTTCGGCGCCTTATCTAAGCAAGCATTCGCCATACTGCGCGCACCAGTATTTCTACCGTCCCAGGACATCGGTGGAGGCGTTCTGACGACCTCCGTCCATTTGAATCCACGGCTTTTTTGCTCCAGACACAGGTAGCCTGTGATGATACTTCATTTCATTCAGAGCTACACACGTCTATTCGTGCATCTGTCGAGTTGCCTTACAACTTTTCGTGCCTCCTGACGTACCGTTCTCGCATAACGAGCTTCAGATGCGCCTGGACGCAACCGGTACGTGCACGGCTCCCGACCTGGATGCTCTGACTGCACCATTGGTTGCCGGCCTTTGGCGTGCCCACCCGTCTTTCTTCCTCATTCTTTTCAACAATGCCCTCCGTATTGGCCACTTTCCCTCGGCGTGGCACAGGGGCGGAATGTCTTCCTTCAACAGTGCCCTCCGTATTGGCCACTTTCCCTCGGCGTGGCACAGGGGCGGAATGTCTTCCTTCATCAGCCGGGCCGTCCATCTTCTCTCCCTACTTCCTACCGGCCAATAGTAATGAATTCAATATTGAGTAAATTATTAGAATGCTTACTGCACGCTTACTGTCTTTATTATTTCTTGCATGGAAGGACCATCTCCACCCCAACCGATTTAGGTTTGCAAGTCCCGCAGTGCTATTCAAGCCCTCTCCTCGTTGCGGACGGCTTTGGAATCTATCTGCGCATCCCACACGCCCGTGGTTCTCATATGCCTGGATTTTCAGGGTGCATTCGATAGCGTTTGGCATCTACTCGTTGCTCGCTACTTTCGTGAGCGCGGTATTCCATCCAACCTCTATCACCTCTTACGTTCCTTCTTTCCCACCTGATGGTGTACCGCACACGCACAGGCGAAGACGTGTCTGCTATTCCTACTCTTGTCAGTCCTCAGGGTTCCCCCGTTTCCCCCTTATTGTGGAATATTATCGCACACCTCGAATATCCAAGCCTTCTGCTGTCTTGTTACAGGCGTATGCTGACGACACTATAATATTGATATCAGCCAGAAAGCGACATGAGCTCGAACAGTTGTGTGCAAACATCCTCGATAGGATAGCCAGCTGGGCCTGCCACTCCCGTCTCACCATCTGGTGGGCGAAAACATTCTGTATGCTCTTTTCACATGTCGTAGGCGGCATGGAAAAACGTAACCCCACCGTGCACTTTGCGGGCCGGCCCGCTGAGCATCAAACAATAGCTAAGAATTTTAGGTATATTTTTTTAACACCATCTCACATTCTTGCCTCATGCTAACTTCCTGCGCGACAAGGCACAGCTACGCACTACGCGCCTCGACACATTTCTTTCATTTCATCTTTCTATACCCCCCTCTTCTCTCGGTAGGCTTTATTTTCAGGTGATACAGCCCGTCATTACCTTCGCTGCTTCAGCTTGGTGGTCTCGCCCCGTTCGTTCCCGCCTTCGGGACAAGATAATCAATTCGCAGCCTGTCCCCCTTCTCACTCTCTCAGAAGCATTCCGTCCAACGCACACGGATGCTCTCCAGGTGCCCCTCTGGGTATGTCCTCTGCCCTTGGAGCTGGACCGCCTCTATGCAGAGTACAGCTTATTAAACGGTGTGGATCCCGTCACTTTTCGAGGTCAGACCTATTTCCCACCCGATATTCTTCCACGCTTTGATTCCTAGTGTGACCATCCTTCTCTGGCCTTTTCTTTCTCGTTCACCCATCTGCTCCCTTCCAATTTTCCTTTTCAGTCCTCCCTTCCTGGCCTTCATATCTACACGGACGATTCCCACACATTCTGCTCTGCGGGGGCTGCCTTTGTTGCATTTTCATTTTGTGGCGCGCTACGTAAAGTAGCTCGGTTTCGCCTTGAGACAGCCTCCAGTACCTTCTGCGCAGAGGCTGTTGCGTTTCACGAGGCTTGTTATTTGCTCGGCACGCCCCTTCTCCTTTACCCTTGCACATCTACTTTAATTGCCTTTTTCTCCTTCAAGCTATCGATTCCCTTTCCACTCCAGATTTCTGCATCCGCCGCATAAAATGAGTCCTTTCCATCATTCTCTTCATCGTACTGTCTTTTTATATTATGTCCCTGCCCACTGTGGTGTCTGGGGCAACGAGCTACTCGACAGGGTAGCTCGTAGAGAGGCTACCAGAGGTAGCCTCTGGCGTCGACGCGTGGCCTCTTATGACCGTCGTGGCTATCGACTTTTTTTCTGTGCGCACTTGTGGCGCACTACTGTTCCAAGGCTGTGGGCGTCCATCTGGACCGCAGAACACTCAGACACTGTCTTTTAAATTTTTGTTCCCTCCATTATTCCTCTACCCCGGTCTTTCCCTCAGTCGCGTTTCCTTGTTCCTCTCCTAACGGGCCACGGCCGCTTTCCTTCGTATTTCCATCGCTGTGCACTTCTCTCCACCTTCGTGTCCATAGCTAAGGGTTACGTTATTCATTACCCACGCACCTGTCGACTCACCGCGGATATAGCAAAGATGCTGCCTGAGTTTCTGAACTTATATTTCGCCTCAAGACGTGCCGTCTTTCTTATCCTCCACCTTGTTCTCTCCAGTTTTCTATTCCCTCGTTTTCATTTCTTAACTTCTTTCCCTTCCCACAGTCCCCGGCCTCTTTCTTTATTGCGGCCACTTGCGAATACATCGGAAGTTTATCACGCTGGATCCAGCCTTGTGTTGTTTTTTTCGTCTATATAATGAGTCATTTTGTCGCAGGGCATTTCTGCCCTAAAAACAACTTTTGCCGCCCGACATTTGTGCATAGCTTTTGTTTTCTTCTGATTGGCTTTCTCTAAATTTTCTCTGGGGAGTTTTTCATTTTCTTTTATTTTTTCTATTGGGTTTTGCCTCCGATAACCCCTGGTTCGGTTCGAGCATTCTCTCACAGTTATTTAGTTGTTGTTTTTTGTTATTGTCAGAGTTTATAATAAAAGACGCCCATGTGTGAATGCGCTGACGCATGAAAACTTAAGTTCATCTGTGAATGTTTTATGCGTAATTCAAGGTTGCGCAAAGTTAAATATCTCTATTGTCTTAAGGTAGTTCAATGGTTCAAAATGCGAAATTAATTTTTCCTACCCTATATTTGTAATACATCACGCAGAGCTCTCTCCTTCTAACGCAATGAATAGTAGCCCGTAAATACTCTCCGTTCAAGATTGCTGTGTACTGACTGGTCGTTATAATAGTGTTCAAAAAGTCGTGACACATGCAAAAATATTTCAATGCACCTAACCCCGAGTATAATAGATTACTGTGCTATCTGGAGCTTTTTGTGCTATCTGGAGATTACTGTGCTATCTGGAGTCAGCGATGTTCACTCGTAACTGCGCACGTCTTGGCATAGAGAATATCATTCAGTTTAGTATGTCTACTTAAGGAGCAGTACATGCGTTTTTTTCCAAAATGATAGAAGAAGCCAGTTTTTTCTTACATGATCGAGAGGCGCAAAGCGAGGACGTTTCGTATAGTAGGCACATATATTAGGTCTCGGTGTCATCACCATCATCATCCTCTCCTGACCCGCAGTACAGCAAATATTTTATATTTGTTGCTATATTTTATATTTTATAAAATGATATTCCTCTAATTACTCCGGACCTGACCCAGCAGTACGCAGATAAAGCCCGCGAACTTTCTGACCTCAGCAGGGTTGTTTCTTGGCCTAGTTGGTAGAGTTTGCTCATTTTGCCAACCCTCCTACTTTTGCGAACTTCATTGTAAATTTTGCCCACTTCACCTGCTTGCCTAATTTCTGTCTCCGCTCATTACGCTTGCTTTCCTGCGGAATCCAGAATGTTACTTTAGCGAGTACAGTTATCTACTTTCCACTGACATGTACTACCCTTTCAAATTTTTCCGCATCGAATTTGACCAAGTAAGTAGCCAACTCTAGTACTTCACCATCTCCATGATAGTTGTGGCTTAGCACTGCACTAATAGCTTGCATTACAAAAATAATTGCATTTTGCTCAATATAGGTAGAACGGTGTGGCTTAGCCTCCAAATTGTTTCGCACAACTGACTTGTGATGAGTTACAGGTGTTATTTGCCTTCCTCCTACGGGGTACCAGTAACTTAACCATATATGGCAGCAAAGCAGATTCTGAAGACCCTTATCAATTGTAATACACAATGTATTGCGCTTTCGTCGCGAGAATACGCAGTTCCTATCCTTCCCGAATATTAGTATTCCTTTGCCATTTCCAGCGCCTTAAATACCTAACGTGAACATTGCAGCGGTATTCTTCTTCAGTTATTTATACCCGCCAGTTTTATGTACCTTTCTATGTCATAAACAATTTTGAGACACTAAGCATATAATATCTTATATAATGTTATTCTTCATCAATATCTAGAGATTCAATCACTGTAGCTAAATATCCCAACGCTCTCGATGAAGATGTACTACGTCTATCAGTGACTTGTATTGCAGTCTGAACGACACTCATGAACGGAATGATGAACTTGTTGTCAGAAGCAAACATGCTGCAACTGCTATATCGTGTATGTTTTAGGGATGCTGGAAATGTTTTTCATACAAAGGATAAATTGACAATTAATATTCCTTACCTCTTATTAGCTTTGCTGGGGCATATCCTACATGATCTCACGATCCTCATAACACCCCCAAGAATCTGAGTCAAGCGAGATTGTGTGCAATTTGTGAAGACCTTCTGACACTTTATAGATAAAGCAAAATCTCTTTTTATATGAAAGGTGCGCGCTCATCCAGTATATCATGTAAGTATTATTCTGCTAACGTTAGGTGGCTAACATTGGGTTTATGTATCACTGGCCACTCTTCGCTTTTGCGGAATTCCCGCTTGTGCGACATAGTTGTGTCTATGTTGGAGCCTTCTACGGCGGCATGCGACCTGCCAGTTCGATATTTGCAGGATCTGCCAGCTTATACAAAATATTGAAATTGCAATCGAACTAAGCAGGAATCAGCTGCGCTATCGTAGTGCTTTGTTATAGCGGTGCTTCATATCAGTTTAGCGCGTTCTTTGACATAGTGTGCTATAGACTATGCGAAGACCTCTGTGCCACCCGAAGCTCTAGCGGAAATTGAAATGCGATAGCGCGAATATCCATAATCGCCCAACCACATTATATCTATGGTCGCCTTTTCGTTCCTTTCCAAAGAAAATGTAAGTTCTGATAAATGTGCATAACGTCTGATCCTATATTGTATTTAATAACCACGATTCTCAAGCAACGGAAAGAACTTCTGAACATTCATCTTTATTAAAAAGTTCCCCTTAGAAAGGTTTTGCTGCTTTTAATAATCTATGCAAAAGTGATCGTTTTAGCTGCCTTCCGCACGTGTGCGCAAAGGGAGCGGAGGGAGGGACGACAATAACTTCTGCCAGACAGAAGACATATTTTAATATCTTTTTTACATTCTGTGCGCTTCATACTCCTCTCATTTCTCACACGATTGCCGTTACTTATAGAGGAAACGATCCACAGCGGAGGAGACGAAACTCGATGCAATTAGTAAAAAATACTGCAAAAATGTTTCATCAAACTAAGAAAGGACAATATTCATTGGTATTTTTAAAGATATGCTTTCGCTGGACTCTCTTATCTAGCGCATTTGGTAAATTATTTGGGTTTGTTATTCCTATCAGTTTCATTTTATTCATGTTGCTCCGACCCTCTCCTCCGTAGAAAGAGTAGGCCTATCGTTACAGGTGGACCCGTAGGTAAAACGAGCTCATCCATGCATAACACTTTGCGACCCTACATTCCGTAAATATAGATTACTTTTTCTGGAACTCTACTGTACTGATAATCATCTTAATTTTTCCAGCCATTTCAAGAAACAAAACGTGAAATTGTGACATTCAGTGCAGCGGTTTTTCTTCGGTACGCCATGCCACACAGCACAACGCCGCGCATAAAAGCCTAAGAGAACTCGTCTTTCACATGAAGAAAAAAAAATATTGAGAAGAAAAAGCCTAATACAACAAACATCTTTTATCCCTCCCAATATTTCATCCCATCGGCAAGTTTTCCGTGTTAGATACGTAGTGCCATCTTTTTGTCTTCGCCATTACCTTTCGTGCCATTTTTTTCGGTTTCTCAATAATGCGAAAACTTTTCAATTCTAATACTTCAACCATTCTATAATTGTTTAGATTCCATCTGGCCATCGTACAACCATGCTACAAAATAGCGTTGGTTTGGTTAGGTTTACTCTCTGTTTTCTGACAGCGACGCTAGTTCTTAGGCAACTAGTGAGCGACCAGGGTTTATTTGCCAGCAGCTGCAGTTTACCGTACCAGTTCTTTCGCATCAAGCGGACGATTTTGTTTTTGTCCTATCTGCATAGCCAACTACTTACGTTCGCATAACGACGCTTAATGTCCATGCCAGGAACACGTTGAGAGCATGGCTATTAGCTGCCAATTCTTCAATTTGACTGGCCTCTTCAGAGAGACCCTTATTGTAATTGAGTTCGGCCTGTTTTGAAAGCAGAATTTGTTTTTTTTCTTCTCTGCACCTTAATTAGCGCGTGTAAAATCAAAGGGACGCGGGAGGTCAGCTGGCTGCTATGGGCTGCCATCTCAACTCCTTATTCCTCTTTGTTTTCAAATCCTTATTCCTTCTTTTTATGCAGGCTTTTGGCAACAGTATTTGCGATCCAAAAATGTATGGATCTGCAATGCTCTTAGAATCCTTGACATTCAAAACGGAATGTAGTAGGAAGTTACGAGGAGTGCGCGCATCTCGAATTTACTTCTGTGCTCTGATTATAAATGATGCAATATTTCACTTATTTTGCTATTTTGTCTGGTTGTATGTTTTCTAATAAACCTCACACTGTGGTACATTTTTCTGCGATAAAATAGTTTCTCTTGTTTGGTAGTATGCGGCCTGTTAATAAACGGTGGCAAGAAGCACTGCGGCTCCGCAAGACTCCGCGGCTCAGCAAGAATCCTGTTACGTTACGTGAATGGCAGCAGCTTATGTGCTGACACATAACTCTTCATTGCAGAATAAAATACATAAGAATGGTGAATTTGATAAGATATTGCAAGCCTCTCCTTTTTGTCTAATCGTAACCACCTTAAAAACTATAATTCATACCTTTATTCCCTTAACCCAGGGATGCGCGATCGAATCCCTGCTTCGGCGGCAGATTTTCGATGAAGACGAAAATCAAGGCGCTCGTGTGCTTTGCGATGTTAGTGACTATTAATAACCCAAGGTGGTCGAAATTACTGGAGTCCTCTAATACGGCGTCTCTCACAGACTATGTCGCTTTGCGACGTTAAGTCCCTTAAACCAACCCTAACATTTATTGTCTCGCAGGAAGGAAGAGCATCTGTTTGCCGGTCTTACAACAGAAGCAGGAACGGGTGATCCAGTCATGGACGTGAGCAAGAGACAAGGTGAGTCGAGAACAAGCATCTATAATTTTCAGTGCTGCGAACTGAAAAAATTGCCTTTTCAGTACCTTTATTTTAAATATTCAAAACCTTGCATTCTCCCCTGGTCACATTGAGGAAATCTCCTTAAGCGCAAAATAATTGCGTATAAGCTATCTTCTCTAATTCTAATAGCACTGAAGTTAAAAAAGAAATAATGTACTGTCTCTACTAAAAAACTTCCCTTCCAACCATTCCATGACTCGCACCTTTATGGTTTCGTGAATATTAAACGCGAAAAGATGCCAGTACGCTTTAGGGACGCAATGGCGCTGATGCCATTTCTTGAGCGACTGCTCACGCAGCGCCAATACCAAAGCTGGGATGAAAGTGACATTGTTCCACAAAGGTTGGGCTAAAATTATTTGGAACAAAAGCGAGGCTCATTTAGTCGATTCAGAGTTTTCTTATATTTCCTTGGTCGCATTGTACAATGTTTTACATCGGTTTAATATCTTCGGTTTTCTTTCTTTTAATGGTCCCGGTTGGAAATAATCACTATGATAAACCCGCAGCAACGGCTCCGGTAACGTCATACATATAAAAAAAGTGATAATTATAATATACATGCAAATACAGCCATATTAGTACGAAAGTATTCCACATTGATTTGTTCCTCTTAATACTGTGAATTCCCTGAATTTGGTTTAAATGCAAAGATTACAAAGGCTGATTGATCACAAGATAAAGCACAAAAGAAATATTTTTTTTTTTCGCTCAGCATTTCCCACACTTTTATTTACATAACGGAAGCCGGAGCTTCCTGTCAGTCTTTTTACATTTTATTTCATGTTGCTTGCTAACAATGTAGAAACAGCGATTACATACAAGCAAGAGCCTGGAGGGATTAGTGTGTGCATGCACGAGTAAAATATTTGCGGAGATTACGTAAGGACTGGATGACTACGATCACACTAAAAGATTGCTTTGTCTTGCAGTGAACTGAGAAGTCATGCTGATATCTAATTCACGCCATAAATAGTACACAATGTTAATCAGGGAAATATGTCGCTACGACGAAGCTTTAGAATCTGACTGCTGGATGGGAAACAGAATGGAGAAGTTCAACAAAAAAGGAAATAAAACATTTGGAGTAATTTAGCCAAATTGTGAGCCCAGATTCACCCAACGGCACAAAAAAAAAAAGAGAACAGGGCGTTCTTTCATCTCCAAATACGCAGATAGCGTGCTGCCACACAGGCATGCAAGAGACTAGTGCTCAGTAGGGCGCAGGGTAAAGCTATCGTCAAGCATGTCCTCCACCATAACGCCAATAAGCCGCTTAATCAGACGAGTGAGTATGCTCTGATTCAGTTCCATAATTAGCTGAAATGAATAAACACATTAAGGTAGCTAGATGCTTGAGCAGGAATATATCGTGAATTATTACAGGTAAAAGTGCCAAACTCCACGTGAGTTTCATGAAAACTTCCGTGTTACTTATCACGACTCTGCTCAAACATCTATGACCCAGAAATATGTGCACTTATCATCGCCAGCTTTGCATTAGCACATATCGCGTTACTGAGGCTGAACGAGAATCTCTGGTGGCCTCAAAGCGAAGCTTTATGCGGTCTTGATCCCCCCCCCCCCCCCCAAAATGAGGTAAATCTCCTATTATGATAGAAACATATAAATTATTAGGAGTATGCGTATATGAGAAGCACTTTTAAAAAAGATAGTTTTTATAGAGAATGTCTATATAAGTGTGATAATACACATGGTGTATCGTCTGTTCTGCCTGAATATAGCGTCTTGAGCCTTTGCCACCGGAAGGCGGTTTACAGCAAGATGCACAAGTCCTATTAGTCTGACAAAGATGTCATGCTGCATTTCAAATTAGGAGCCTCGTCGAGCCATATTGCGAAAGCACAGAATGATGCTATACTGGCTGCACACCAGTCATAGTTCTCTGTAAAGAAATTAATACATATTCATAAAGAAAAGTGTTAGATAAGGAAACATGCATCTGCTCGTTACCATTCACCGGTTGCTCATAGGCTAAACTAAGAGACTTCGAATGGGATAAGGGTTTATAGGAATACCTCAGTAATTTGTGATAGGCCTATCTTACAGTTGTTAATGACTACTTTTAGTAGTCATTGTCTCTGATTTGGAGACTATATAATGCTATTCACTTGTGACTGAACCAATGAACTATATAGCCTAATTGTGGAATTCAAAATTCTAAAAGTGCTTGAGCCACCTAGACCCCAAATTTGAACTCAAATAAGGTATTGATTTAATGAAGAGAAACATTTTGCGGGTTTAATGTAGCATTTCGACTGTGTGTATAGCTCAATCTCACTAATTAACCTTGTATTAGCACAGTTCGGTGCTTGGTGTTAAAAAGTTCCAAGTCGAAGACAAAAGGGTCCCATATGAAGTCTTGAAAGGATGAAAGCAGTTGGACAATTCCTAAAAATTCCCAAAACAATCCGAGTCGACCGCCTTGAGACAGCAGGAACCCCTCTGCAGATGCCACTTTAAAGAATGACATGTTTGAGAAACGATTGCTGAAAGTAAAGCTGTCTCCTGCTCTACTGTGCGTACTCTGTGCAGTGTTTTATAGACCGATACAGCCGAAGTGATATGGTTTTGAGACTAGTAAGAGAGATCCTGAAATACCCGAGTCCGGAAATGGGGACAACGAGATTTCTGGCATCTGCGACATTGCAAATGGTGCAGCCGCGGAACAACCCACCGAAGGAATTAAAAGCAAGCTCTGTCAACTGCACAGCTTTCACAAATACTGCGGACCATAAACCTGAGGACCACACAGTTGCAAATGATTGTTCATTTTCTGCAACAAAGTTGGAAACAAAAGAATGTATATCACGTCTGACTATAATGCCCGAAATTTTAACTGTTCGAAGTGCGTGTGGTAACAAGTACACCGTGTCAACAGCGCATATTGCGTCTGCACAAAAATTCGTGTGTGCCCAATACTGGCATTCTCTGCCTGAAGTAAAATGGACGCCTAAATGTACCGTGTTGTAAAGTATACGAATATATTTTGGTAAGTTTAGAACCTAATAGTTTAGTGTCCTTGCCTCTTACTGACTTTCAATTTAAAGTACACCCCTAATTTCGTATTCCAAATGCTTAAATAGCTATTTTTATTCATTAATAATATAATTAGATTACTTTGCACTACGCTGTATTGGGCGTAGCATAGAGTTCGATCTTGGTAAAGCTTTTCCCCGCATTTGAACCTCTGTTTGGAGCATGGTCACCTCTATGTGATATAAAACCGAACCTATGAAAACAATATTTTCTCCTTTTGATTTATGTTTCGTGGAGCATTGATACTTGGAGAAGACTGTCAGAAGTTGTTTTGGCATCTCCGCTCTTCTGGCAACATGTGAAGCTAACATATGCAAAATGACAGGCACCATAAGGCCAAATATCTTGGCATGTAGCAAGAAAAGCATTCGTTCTAAGACAATGACAAAACGGCCACAAGTAGCATATTAAGATATTTTAATAAAAACCAGGAAAAGCGATCCTTAATGAGCATGCCCCATGTATATTACAACTATGGATGACGAGAGGAAATAGTCAGCGTCCTTAGCTTACTACTGCTAATCTAAAGCTTTGGGCAGAGTACAAGCTTTTAGTTTCAATACCAAGATTTACGGACTAATATGAAATGTGAAAGTATATAAACAATATTTCCTCTGGGAATAGTAAGCCCGTAAAAACTACGGTTGTTTTCTCAATTTATTGCTCCCCACTAGGTGAGTTCTGCGTGCGTAGTAGCGCCGAAGGTAGTCTCTTTTAGATGCAAAAGCCTGTATCCGTATGGATTCAATAATCAGTGGTATCTAGAGTGTCTGGAAAGTTCATTCCATTGGTGAAATCTAATCTTTCCGCAAAGGCGAAGAGTCATGGTCAATTTGAACGCGTAAGTAAAACGACGAATCCTGTGGCCATTCGAATTTTCCCAGCATGGCGCACAATCGCACGAACGTCGCCAGGAGGATTGATGTCTGTTTTGCAGACCACCACTGAATGCGCAACTACAATGCGCAGTAGACAAGGGCACGCTGAAACATAGACAAAATATAATTTATAGGCATGCACTGCTTGTCACAGCTTCATCATTATCATCATCCTCAGCCTGATTATACCCGCTGCAGGGCGAAGGCCTCTCCCATATTTCTCCACTTAACCCGGTTCTGTGCTAGCTGCATCCACTTGACCCCTGCGAACTTCTTAATCTCATCCGCCCACCTAACTTTCTGCCGCCCCCTGCTACGCTTTCCTTCCCTTGGAATCCAGTTTGTTACCCTCAGCGACCATCGGTTATCCTCTCTTCGCACTACATGTCCTGCCCATGTCCATTTCTTCTTAATTTCCACTAGAATGTCGGTAACTTGAGTTATTTCTCTGACCCACTCTTCACGCTTTCTATCTCTTAATGTTACCGCTACCCTTTTTCGTTCCATAGCCCTCTGGGTTGTCCTCAACTTAAGTAGAACTCTCCTGGTTAGCCTCCACGTTTCAGCCCCATAGGTGAGTACAGGCAAGATGCAACTGTTGTATACTTTCCTCTTGAGCGATACCGGTAAGCTGCTAGTCATAATCAGCGAGTGCTTGCCAAATGCGCTCCATCCCAATCTTATTCTTGTTATTTCCTTTTCATGGTCCGGATCTGCGGTTACTACCTGGCCTAGGTAGACATATTCGCCTACTACTTCCAGTATTTCGCTACCTAATGCAAACTGCCGTTCCATCCCGAGGCTGTTGAACATTGCCTTAGTCTTCTGCAGATTGATTTTCAAGCCTACCTTTCTATTTTGCCTGTCTAGGTCATCAATCATTATTTGCAGTTCATCCCCCGATTACTATACCAGAAATTTATACGTAGTGCTGAACCCATTATGTCCCTCTTGCATGTAAGTAAATTGGCTAGACAAGGCTCTGCCTCAACGTTCGCATCATCGAGCAAAAGTTCTGACTTCGGCAAAAACCATTTACCACTCCAGAGCATTGCGTCATATACAAATTTATTTACACCGTGGAAGCCACTCGGTACAAAACTCCACACCGAGAAAGAAACAGGGATGTGGCCTTATTACATGGCACCCTTGCTTAGTCTCTTATCTGACCTAGTCTTTTGGGGCCTTTGTTCCCTCTGTATATTCTCCTTTCCCGCCGGCTTTCCGTAGTCTCCATTACAGTAATTGGCAGCGAGAGACCTTCACGTCCACCTTGCGGCCACATGCTGGCCTGGCTGTGGAGAGAGAACTGCTGGAAGATTGGCGTTCCTTTGGAGGGATAATATTGGTCCTCCTTTCCTTGCCTGTGCATGCGGCGCTAGCCCGTAGAGCTTGTGATCATTTGGAACCGTTCATACAAAAGAGGTGCCTGCACCTGACCGTTTCCCTTGAATACGCGACACACAAGCATGCACAGAGCGCTACTTTTGTCCTTTCGTTCACCTGTCGATCAGGGAAACGCAACAGCGAGAACGAGAATTGTGATATATTGTGGGTGCTTCAAAACAGTACTCTGGAAGTTTCCTGCATAATTCAGCAGAGGCTGATAGGGAAACTAAAATACGTTAATTGAAGCTTGAGCTAACAGTGGCAAATCTGCACGCAACCGGTGAAAACAAGATCAATACAGGATACGGAACCTGACTGATTAATGCAAGCCAGTGACTTTAGAAATTAGGATAGCGCAATCTAAGCCGTCTATCGCAGCGACCTTTAATTAGTGCCGGCCATCACCAGCGACTGAAAGCTTTTAGAACAAAGTATCTTGTTCATTTTACCAGATGAGGTTCATTTCACGGGTAGAATATTCGGCGACTGACCAATGCATATTCGGAACGCCACAGCTTGGTGAGAATCCAGGAACTATTTTTATCGTGAAAGCATTAGTTAAAATCGAAGAATTTTCGGCAATCGAGACATGCAGCCTTGATACTGTAGGATAATTCTCTTTAACCTACTAGTAGGGCGGGAAAAGGACACCCCAATTGACCACACTCGGTTTTCATACCTAAATGTTTTTATCACTGGGCGTTCATAAAGTTCCAAACTTCACCTTAACTTCAAAACAGGCGCATATGTGAGGAATCAAAAATAAATAACCCATTTCTACTATAAGCGGAATATGAAAAATGTGCTTTATATAGCCCCATAGAATACCGCGACCAGATCAAGCCTCCATTAGGAAATTAGCACTCCCAGCGCATGGATATATAAAGCGATAACGATCAAGCCTATATAAAGGCCGGAAAAGTTTGCCGAAATATGTAGGTCCCTTCAGCGGGCCTTTATGACAAAGATTGAGTTTCCGACTATCTGTACATAATGTACCAAATTTTCGATGAGAGCGGGGGGTCCTAACCGTCAGGAACCGGTTCCATCGTCGAATAAAGAGCATAACACGTGATTGTTACCACATGCCAAGGCTCAATAGTTTTTACAGCAACCTGCACATGACAAGTTTTTTGCTTGCTTGCAAAGATGTCTTGCACACTTCACGCAGCAGAGGAGATGGCGACACATGAAGTCGTCTTGAACTACAATAATTGGACTATCCTAAATATTTGCCTAATTTCGCGAAACGTAGCTTCTTCCTCTCACTTCCCACGAAGAATAGGCATTGCGAAAACAATAGAAATACTACTAGTGTTTTCGCAATGTGATTTGTGAAGTTAATGCTCTTCCAGAACAGAAAATATGAAGTTCTTGAGCGTAGCCTGCGCAAGCTTCTCCCTTAGTGGCAGAACTGCATAGTCTTGGCACGCAAATAAGTTTCCTCATTTTCGTATCGGCATTTCTTCATCGCAATAATACTTTTTTGAGCGCCCTTCATTTCTGCAAAAATATGCTGTTTGCTTATCCCGATTATTCAATTCTAATGAAGCCGTTAATTATAGAAATGTATATAATATTCATTCGATGTATCTAGTTTGAGAAAAGCGTATACATATTTGAAAATGGCCATAGCAGTTGGCGTCAAAATAAGACATTGAGAAAAAGTTTTCTCTGATTACCCATTAATTGCATTTCTAAAAGCGCAATATCGCTTTCAATGAACAACATATTTATGCTTCTCTGAATACGCCTATAGAACCATACTCTGGGAGGGTGCAGACACCGCCAGTTATATTTGTTAACTAGCGTGAATCATTCGGCTGCCAAGAACGGAGAGAGCATATAGTTAGTAGCGGGTACTGTTAACATGAAAAAAAGTTGTAATGAACTACATAAATTACGTCCATATATTGTTATTTCTCTGGTGCTTCTACAAAGTTTCAAAAAATGCAATACATTGAGTACCGTGAAAAGAAATTTTGTACATTGCTTAGTTATCCACATGAAGTCTTAGGAATAAAGAACTACTCCTGACTTCACTGCATATTTTTCTGTGTGCGTGAAACACCTCTGTCGCGCCGGGGATTGAAGAATTAAAAAAAGGATAATGACAGGCTAGTTAGTTCACTATCAAATAGACGGCCAGAAGCAAGAAATAGGTTGAAAAGCAACAGCTAAATGAGCCTCTTTTTTGTTGAAGGAGAATAAATACTAAGAGCCTAATCATTATTTAGATGGCGCATTGTGAATATGCTATGAGCGTTCCTAAAACCCACTGTGTTCCTTCTTTGAGCAGAAAATATTTTTTGCGTGTTGAGGTTTCGTGAGATATTGATAGTGCAGATGTCTACGTCCCCAAGGAGCAATAAATAAATAAATCACGAAAGATGTTTTCCCTTAGGGAGGAACCCACAACCAACTATATATTATGCCTAGGGGCCAGCTGACAGCACTTGAACAAAGATAGCTTTTGCCTAATGCCTATTGTGCTGCGATTAGTTTGTATAGGAGTATTCCTGCAGACCATATAAAATGACTATTTTATTGAACATCGCGTTAGAATACATGTCAGGAAATGACTGTCACAAGCGAAGAATATATAGCAACAATTATATGGTATGGTCCGCTTCAGCTTTAGCTGCACCTTTGTTCGAGGTAATTTTAGTTCTACATATAGAGCGCCCAACACTTCACGAGGGGAATATACGCGTAAACAGAGCTTTGAAGACGCACCGCAACATACCATATTGCAAGACTATCTCCAGCACAAATTGAATTATGAATATAGTACTTATGTACTTACTTTCTTCTTCCTTACTTGAATTAGGTAGTTCTGCAGTCCATCTGCTAAGACTACACTGTTAATTAATTTTTTCGACCTGTCCATTTTCTAGGCGTTTCAGGCAGGCAGTACGCATTGCGATTCTGGGATCGTGACAACCACTGCGGCGTCTTAACTGTAGTGAGAAATGGTAAGTGTCTTCTAATTAACTTTCGGTCCTAAGTTTACCACCGTCTCGAAATTTTCAGCGAAAGCAGATTGCCGTTATCCGCCCAGGAGGCGGAGTGGGAGGACTGCTTTGGCGTACATAGGATACTGGCAAGGGGAGCGTATACCCTACGCAATTTAGTCTCCAAAGACAACTTTCGCATCTAACGTTCTAGTTAAATACTACCTTATCCATAATTTTTCCTTGTTTAACAGCCTGTACACTATATGTGTGAGGTGTTCGGTTACTTAGTGACGCGACACACATGGACATTAGGAGAGGAAACAGATATTTGTACTAGCAGAAACAAATATGCGCCAGCATCGTATAATACCACCACGAAACAGAAATCGACCCACCCCCTCCTCCAATTTGTCAGTGTTTGATTCATATCCAGTAACGCTCTAAAACACCAAACACGCTGGTAGCCGGCAGCCTGTGCTTCTCTGCAGGTTGGCTCTCCGTTGAACGTGAGCGCCAAGCGAGCGTTGTTACAATGATCAAGCCAGTCAAACTCTGTCTCCATTTAGCTGAGTACTGAATCTTAGGAGTAAGAAAAGACTGAAGCTTCAATATAAAAAAACGAGTAGGCTCAAATCTATATTGGATAAACCATTTTACGTTAGAGAACTGAGCGTAAAGCAAACATCTAGAGCTAAGATTCCACTCAAATGAGCATCTCAATCTGAATTATTGTCTGGATCCAGGACGTTCTTAATATAGATTCATGAACCTGCGTAATATCTTTCAAAAGGAGCATATTTTAGTCCAATTCATTTCATAAACGCAGCACCAATACATCAAAGTAGGCTGTTAAGCGAATTAATCGTTCCACTGAAAGTACAATTCACAGTCTAGCATGCCATGTTCAAGTATGTGAGGAGCTTGCAGCCTTTTTCTGCTTGCGGAAGCAATGAAGAGGCAAAACGTTCCGCCATTTCTTCAGAGTAGACATATAGTTGCAAACGGATTTTGTTTCCTCTGAACATAAGGGGCATGTGCGGCATAGCGGGCACAAAGTTGACGATGAAAGAGTATTACACTATTCCATACAGCGCCCAACGGACGCCGGAATAACTTTACCTTTCAGGTTCCTATATTACCCGAACCGCGCCTTTTCAGCCCACAGACCACCTGCATTTTTCAGCTCTCCATTCAGCGAAGGCTTTTGTATTGGAGGGCAGCGTTGGAGGACCACACCGTCTCTTTTTTTCTGCGCGTGACTGCACTTCTGCTGAACCTCCGACATGTCAAGAAGTGCGTTCCAAGTCCTATGGCTTTATTGTCACAAAAGCCTCATTGTTTACAAAAATAGTTTGGGAAATTGGAAGTTAGAGCTTATGCGCAGAAGATATGATTTCCCGGCCTGCTGCATAACACCTGAAGCTCGCTGTTACTTGCCACGTAGTCTTGTTAATCTTTTGGCGAGATTATTGAGGCATCTGGAAATCTCAACCGCATGCCCAAGCACGTAGTCGGTTCCTTTAGATATACCAGGCATTGCGTGCCTCCTCAATATGCACTTATGAGTTTTCAGATAAGTCTTCTGAAACCTCTTTGGACGTAACCAACAAATGGAAGGACAAAGGCAATGAGCTAAGCCTGACAATACTAGCCCACAAAAAGGAGGGTAGCAATATATTTCGTAGGAAACATCGTCTCATAATACATAGAGAAAGCAGGTAATCGCGTCTGTATTCCCTTTGATCTTCCTATTGAATCTCACCATTTTACAGTTTTTTCATGGCAGCTAAAGTCCAATTCCTCTTCATTGCACGTTGCGAAAACTTCTTTTTTTAATGCGGTCTGTGCGACTTCTCTAGAGATCAATCCTGGGCTCGAGAAACATCGGCATTAATGCTCGGGCTCTCCGATTAACATTAATGTTCTGACATGCCGACATAGGTACACAAGAAAAGCTTCCAGCCCTTAAACATCCAGAAAAATTGCCCTTAGACCAAAATGTTCTCGCGCTCAAAAGAGACGCAATACTAATTTTTCTTTGGCGCCATGAAGATGCCCTGCTGTTTCAAAAACATTGCATGTTTATTATCAGATCCCAGCTCCTCTAAATGGAACACTCCGAATGTAAGCCTACTTTTTCTATTGGCAATTTCAGCAAAACAAGAAAGGCTACGGCTCTCAAAATCTCGATGCGGCTTCACTGGCGGCGCTATTCTTCAGTTATGACACTTTAAAACAGCAAGCCAATATTTGCTTCAACTTCAAGTGTGGCTATTGCGACATATATAATCAAGCGAATAGGCAAATGTTGCATTTACCGCCGCTTCATAACGCATAGAACTACCTAATCGTTTTGCATTTCTAACTACAAGGTAAACGCCAGAAATTTGAGTAATCAGTGTAACTTCATGAACCGTATATTGAAATAGCGAATGCATGACGTATGGCCTCCCTAACGTATGGTCTCCTAAGAGTGCCTCCCAATAACGAAGGGTACCTGCGATGAAAATGCTCAAGTCAATGGAATGTCTTCCTGAAGCCTCTCCATTTTGAGTGCAGGGACTTCCGTCAGGGCAGGAAGACTCAGTTTACAAACGTAATCTTGCATTGCACTTGCAGGGTGCATCCACATTATTTTTTATACAATTACGAATGGTATAATTCGGCGAGCGGCGGAAACTACGAATGAAGCGCTTATGTAAAACGGTCAAAGGTAGAACGAGAGTAATAACATGTCTAAATGGTATGAAACACCCATAAACAAGGGCTGATGGTGAGCCTCATTTTGAACGCTGAGCCAAGGGGTCTTCTCCTCGTCTAATACTTAACTTAACGTTCGGTCTAGTTTAAGGCTTTATTTCATGGTACTGGTCCTCAGTAACATGAATGGGACCAATCTCTAAACGTTTTAGAGATTGGTCCCATTACCTACAGATATTAGGAACCAGCATGGGATCTGCATTCGCACCGGCATACGCGAATATATTCACGCAAGTTCTTGAGGACAAAATATTTATTTCATTTCAGGATAAATCAATACCTTCCCAATATTCACGACATATTTTCCTGATAAGGCAGAATGAATCACAATCACTCAATCGGCCATGTTCCATTCTTATAGTGATTCCAGCACCACTACATTTACTTACCAACCTTCAAACTTGAATGTATGCTTTCTCGGCACCACGAGGTCTGTGCAAAATGAAAAGCTTAACAATTATTTGTACCAAAAGGTAATTCATTAGCAACGCAACCTAGAGTTCAGCTGTCATCATCCGAGACATTGTAAACGTATAACATTTTTAGAAAAAGCGACACGGCTGTGAAGAATATTGTAACGGTTGAAATCAGGTGAAGCTACACTTAGTTAGGCAGCCTGGGATTACCAGTGCACTTAGGCACCTCAGAAATGGTGAAACAGATTTCGGCGGAGGTACATGTTTGAGCAAACCGGAAGGCTTCACAGGGTCGGTCTTACGGCGCTGGCTCTATAGTGCGAGGATTTTACATAATGTCTCACTTAACCGCAAATTTGGCCCAGTATTACTATTTTCTAAATCGTGCCAATGTTCGACTGATACCAAGATGTCCAGACAATGGTTCGTCTTGAGAGGCGCGCTGAAATTCGGCAAGAAGCGACAGGGACGACTGATAGGTATATAAACTGAGGTCCCTGAAATGTATATTTTTACAAGACGTTGCTTAGGAAAACTAGGCCAGCGCACGTGAGAAGCCGTGATGCGGTAGGAACGCATCGCCTTCAAGCTAATCAATTAGCTGACAAAGCTCAGAATTTTACGCTGGATTTGAGATAGTGTTCACTTTGTGACTTCTCTAAGGAGGCGTCGTGACCTTGGACAGCGCCAGCCATGTGCGCGCAAGAGGCTGTCCGCGTCGGTGTGCCTTTGGCCAGACTTATATGCCAAAGTAACCTTATACACTTGCAGCCACAAATTCCCCCTAGCGAGGCGTCCAGAAGTGCCCCTGAGGTTCACTGACCAGCACAGGGATTGATGGTTAATAATGACCCTGCTCTCTGGTCCGTAAACGGGCTAAACTTAGCGAGCGGCCAAACCAACGCACAAAATTCTTGTCTAGATCGGAAATATTTATTTTCGGGAAAGGAGAGCGTACGGCTGGTGTAGACGAGACCCCACTCATTGCCGTTCTGCCACTGCACTGGCACGGCGGTAAGTTTTACATTGTCTGCGCTTGTGTGCCGTTTTTGGCGACATTCTCGTCGAATTAAAATAATATTAGTGAAAACTGAAGATATGTTTGAAGGTCGGTTAAGAGGTCTTTTTGTTCTTTGCTCCAGACATGAATAACAGCGTTGTTATTAGGGTCCTGCGATTTTGAGAAAAAATCTGCCGCAACAACTGGCGCCTAGAACACATGTTGGTTGGTGTCGGAGAACCTGCCACTAGAATTTTCTTCTCGGTTCAGGGTGGATGTCACCGGTACTTACAAGGTGGCCTAGAAACTTTACCTCGTCAAAAGAAAGGTCAAACTTGTCTGGTTCTGGTTCTAGGCACAACCAAGAAGAAGCGATAGCATTGGTGATGGCGTAAAGTTGTTTTGGATGCCACAAAAACATCTAAAAACATCTGTGTCATCTTAGTAAACGAGCCAGGTTTACCACTTCAGGAGGGATAGTTCAGTATGAATCATTTTTTGGAATGTGGAAGGTGCTGAACAGGAGCCCATTGAAGGCGCCCTAAATTCCTATAAGCCGTGTGATCTTATAAAATCAGATTTTTTCTGATCGCAATCTTTTCAAATTGATAGGCGAATAAAAAACGTGAATGGCGGAGGTAAACCAGAGAATAGTGAATTCGGCGAAAGGTAAACGTCTTAATTCGGCATGTTGTTCAGCTTTCTGCAATAGACACAGAAACAAAATTGCCATACTTTTTTTTACCAATATAGCGGCAGCTGTCCAAGTACTTGTTTTATCATCATCAGCAGCAGCCGGAAAATATCCACTGCCGCACGAGCACACCTCCCGTTTTGCTGCAATCAACCCGGTCCTATCCTAGATGCATACATATACCCTTGCGATTTTCTTATTCTCATCTACACACCTAGATTTCTGTTGCCCCTGCTGCACTTACCTAACCTTGGAATCCAATTGGTTACTCTTAGAGACCAAAGGTTATCCTCTATCCGAAGTACATGTCCTGCAAATGCCCATTTCATCTTAATTTCCACGAGAATGTCAGTAACTTCACTTATTTCTCTGACGGACTGAGTACGCTTCCTATGTTTTAATGTTACTTTGTGAGGTTCTTTTCTTAGATCTGCTTGCCACCTTCTTCCGTGGCCTATTCAGAGACACCAAATGAAATACATACCCAGACCGACCAAGTTAATAACGAACACCGTTATCTACGCACATTGACGGGACGAGAGTATGACCAGCAAGTAGGACGAAAACTAAATACAAATTGCCAAAAGTAATCAGGTAATTGAGTGAGAGAAGCCAGTGCAGACGCTCCTGGTGGTCAGAGCTTTGCAAGGTCGGTAAAGTCGGGTATCGGTAAGCCCAGCGGAAGGCTAGGCCACCGGACGGAGCCCAGTAGAGGCGCGAGGCCTCTGGTTGCCGTTCCACGGCCGATGCGTCAGGCCTCCTCGACGTGCCCGGATTCAGCACGGCGGTGCCGGTGATGAGCCGCAGTTACAGCAGTGACGATGGGCTGAAGCTGCAGTACTGTCAGGTCCGATCACCCAAGACAGGAGAAGGACCAGGAAAGGATGCAGCAACCAGGCCCCAGGTCGCCTGTTCTTTTCTCGTGCCTCGCGTCCTCGAGCCACCCTTCACGTTCTCCTCTTCGTTCTTCGTTGTCCAAACGTGTTTCTTTTCTTCTTTCCTCAGTTTCTTGATTTTTCTCTAATCACACACAGGTTCTTAACAAAAAAGCCCCCCCCTCCGCCCCTTTGAGAAGTTTTTTTCCGGGGAAACATAAAAACATGGGTCCAAGACACTGATGGGCGGTTTTGGGGGACCGCACAGCACAACACTGCTGCACACATTACTGCACACACTACAGAGTGGCCACACCATTGATACTGTCGGCTGGGAGTCTGTGTCAGGCGTACACACACACACAAAACTTCGTAATTATACGAGTAACATTAACACTTTTAACGAAAAGAAATAAACTCCTAGAAACACACTAAGAAACTCGCGACGAAAAGCAAATTTGGTGGAAACACTGGTAGCATAGTCTGGCAACAGGTTAAGTTACGCCAACCGGAACGCAGCCAAGCTCGTTTGATGGAGCGTGGAAGTGGCGCAGCTCGATGAGTGCGTGAAAGTTGTAAAGGGCAACCGTAAAGCAAGAGATAGTAATAAACTAGGAAGGGTACAGCACCTCGCCACACGTTTGTCTCACTTATAGGTTTCGCTTTCGTGGCATTGTCTTTGCTGACACCAGCTACCCGACATCCTAAGCGTAGATGCGATTATCGCAACAGTGCATTAGCGATTCCTGATCGTTGTCACCTCGGCATCCATATCCGACAATGTACGAAAAGAAAAGAAGTTCGCACAAAAGCTTTTGGGCAATGCAATATGTCCAGAAGGCAGCGCTCAGCGCACATGTACTTTCAATTCACCTGGAATTCTATTCCAGTTATCCTGACCTAGATAAGGTGTCCTTGGCAGCTGAACGAAACCACCAGGCGCTTCGTATGAGATGTGCTCTGCGACGTTAAACCTCCCTCGGCGTTAGAAGACAGCACAGAGACTAACATAGTGGTCGATTCACCAATGCAATCTTCCGTATCGAGCCTCGGTTCCCCAGTCTACTCCGCGACTAAGCATCTGCACTGAACCTTGTCAAAGGGGTTTCAGAGTCGACTTCCTCAACAATTAGGAAAGATGAAGCTTGTAGACCATTCACCGGCTGGAGCTCTTCATATCGTTTTAGTAAGTTTATGTGGAATTTCTTCCCATAGCCCATGTCAAGCCAGTAATCTATGTCATGTGTCTTGTCAGTAACCACAAAAGGTTCTTTTTAGGGGATAATGAGCTTGTTATGGGATGCGGGTAGGAGAATTAGAGCTCGATATCCCACCTTCAACTTTCAATATGGTGTACGCTTACCATAGTAAAGTAATTGTCAAAAGTGTAGAACCCAAGGGGTCTGCTTCTGTGCCACTTCGTGCGGCTTTAATGTATCTACGACGTTCCAAGCCTCTTGAGAGTAAGAAGATTTTTTGCCCTACGCTCTCCTATGAGAATGACCTCCACTAATGCTAAATCAGCTCCGCTACACGCCTCAGAAGTAGAATCCCCGGGCTCTACACTTTTGACAAATGCTATACATCTTTTGTGACCACTATGGCTTCATCAAATGTTGTTGTGCAAGCTGCAGCCTTTCTTTTAAACGCTCCCTCAAATCAAGGAAATAACCGCATGTTGTTCTAATGGCGTCAGACAGTTTTTCAGCCGTTCAGAGCTCTTTTAAAATAGCTACTGGCCCTCGGACTTGACGGCCATATATTAGTACAAATGGGGAAAAGCCCGGGCTAGCCTGTGGTGCCTCTCAGTACGCAAAAAGCACCAGAGCCAGGTAATGATCTCAAGGCTTCGGATGTTCCTGGCACAACTTTTGTTGCATATTCTTCAAAGTGCCATTAAACCGTTCTATCAACCCATTGCCCATGGGATGGCATGGTGTTGAACTTAAGTGCTTGATAGCTAGCACATCGTTCACTTCATTAGGGCCGACGGGAAGCATGAGCCCCGATAGCTTCCAGCATACCCTCAACCACAGTGGCTTAATCGTTGGCAGGTAGGGCTACAGCATCGGGAAACGTGGTGGCAAAATCCACTAAGGTGAGGATATATCGGTTGCCTCTAGATGAGTTGGGTGTTAACGGTTCGATAATATCCACAGCCACCCGTTCAAACGGTGGGGAGATATAAGGTATGCATTCTAATAGAGCGCTGCTCAGCTTTCCTTTCGGGGCAGTCCTCTGACATGCATCGCACGACCTCCCAAACCTCTTTGTCAGCTTACGTCCCTGGCCAGTAAAAGTAACCAAGCACTCTCGCAGTAGTTCTCCTGACACCCTGGTGGCCGGCAAGTGCACTCTTAGGTCCCTGCAGGCACCTGAGGGCGCAAAACCTTCGGAACGACCGCTTGTGCGATTGTTTTTCTAGGACAAACTTGATATGTTCGGTACAAAATGCCGACAGCGAGATGGAAGGTGTAGGCCGCCCGCCCTTTTCCGGGATAGGTTTTCTTTGATTTTCGACGACGCACGTCTAAACTGGCGTCGTCTTCTTGCGTATTGCGAAAAACCGACCGAGACATTTGGAGCGCGGTTTGAGTGGCATCCAAACCAATCTCTGAAACTTTCGCTACCAGAGCCGTGAAGGAAGCACTGGAACCATCATCATTAGTAGGTATGCTTCTCTGGCCCGTCAAGACTGTTGGAACGCGGGCAAATGGGGCGCTTGCTCCAGGAACGTAGCTGATAATTACGTCATTCAAAGGCGTCGGTAGGCACCTAGCCACAACCTTTCTTGTGAAGTATGGCGACCTGATAATGACTTCCGCCTAAGGCTCTTCGATATTAGAACCATCCGCTAAACGTAAGAATTCTCGTTCGCCAGTGTACGCAGCCTCGGGCACCAGAGCCTGATGCACCATGATGCTATTACTTCCAGTGTCGCGCAGCAACGATACTGCTTGTGCGAACACTTCTCCATGCTCCCCTGACATGCTGGTATTCATTGAAGTTGGGCTATGAGCCGAATCGTCCCCTCTACCATCTAGGCCTGTTCTTCCCTGCTATCGACTACGGCAGAAATCTCGAGGGGACGTGCAGCAAGCAGATGTCTCCCGGAAACTTGAACTTCTGCGTCGACACAGCTGAATTTCCTGCCCTGATTTGCGACATATTGTGCAGTATGGGGGCTTCGGTTTTGTACAGCAATCCGCCAACCAGCGCGCAACCCAATGTCAACCCAGCGCTCAAAAAACCTCAACAGCCTTTGTGGCGTACTGGGAAGCTTTCTCGCCATCTTGCGGTTTCCTTCCACAAAACTTCGCTCGGTAGCCCTCAGTCGTGAAACGGAATCTCCGAAGTAAGGCAAACTTGCTACCCCGTAATTCACTGAGTCCTCGGGAGAGAGTCGTCCAAAGTCTCCGAGAGCTTCTTGACGAGGCATTGGCTCGAAGCCGTGGCCCTTTACTCTTTCGACCAGCCTTGGCCTATGGTGACATGTTCACAACGCTTCAAGTACGCGTTCAAATCGCCCCTTTCCTCATTAAACTGCGGAATCAATACTAGAGGACTAATTACAAAAGCCGAAGCCGGTATGGTACCGTGCCCAGTCTTCCAACCCAAGAAACGTTTTCTCCTAATTCCGCGACTCGTACTCGCCGCTGCAAATTATGGCTTTCTTGCTCCAAGCGCTGCTTTGCTCTTTCGTGTTCTGCAGCTCTCTCTGCGCGTTCTGTAGCTCTGTCATCCTGTCATTCTTTGTCTTTTGTAATTCTCTCTTAACCCACTCGCTCAACCCGACTCCCTGGAACCCATACGTTCCCCAAACGCGAGCAACTCTGGTGCACTCATCTTTCTCCGATCTCTAGTCGCTGGAAAATGCTGCTTTGGCCGGTCTGGTCCTGCCGTGGACGCCAAGATTGTGAGGTTCTTTTCTTTAGATCTACTGCCACTTTCTTCTGTGGCTTATTCAGTCACTAATCGAAAGACATAACACGACCAACCAAGTAAGCAACGAATACCTTTATCTACACACATGGACAGAACGAGAGTATGACGAGCAAGTAGGACGAAGACTAAACACAAATTATCAAAAGTCACGAGGTTGTTGGGTGGGAGAAGCCGGTACAGGCGCTCCGGGTTGTCAGAGCTTTTCAGGGTCGGTGAAGTAGGGCCTCTGTAAGCCCAGTGGAAGGCTCGACCGCCGGATGGGGCCCAGTAGAGGCACTAGGCCCCGGGTTCCTGTTCCATGGCCGATGCGTCAGGTCTCCCTGACGTGCCTCGGTACAGCACGGCGCCGAACGGCCGCGCCGGTGATGCGCAGCAGTTACAGCAGCGAAGATGAGCTGTAGCTGCAGTACTGCTATGTCCGATCACTAAGGATAAGATGCAGCAGCCAGGACCCAGGTCTGGATACCCCGGTCAGGCCTGGCAGAACACGAACCGCCCGAGCTGCGTGGACGACTGAACAATAGCACCGCTTCTCGCCTGTTCTCCTTTCCTCGTGCCTCGCGCTCCTCGAGAGCCACCCTCCATGTTCTCCTCTTTGTTTTTTTTTTCCGAACGTGTTTTTTTTTCTTCGTCTTTCCTTAGTCTCTTGATGTTTCTTCAATCACACACAGGTTCTTTACCTTTACATACTCTTACCATTTTTCGTTCCATACCCCTCTGCGTTGTCCTCAATGAATCCTTATCGTTAAAGTTCATGTCTCAGCCCCATAGATCAGTGTCGGTAGGATACAATTGGTATACTCTCTTTTTGATTGATACATTTAAATTGCTAGCCATAATGTTAGATATACTTTGCCGTTTAACGCAATTTAGAGACTTGTTCAAAAATAAGACATGCTACCGTCTAAAAAAGACTTCTTTGATGCAGAAAAAAATAGAAAAAGAAATCTTGGAAATTATCATCTGATATATCACTGCAATTTGGTCTTTCTTCACATTTATGGTTTATTTATTTCTTCATGTTTTAGAGCAAACGGAATGCGAACTGTATTCATGGAATGAAAACATTGACACCTCTTCAAAGCTATACCTTTGCGAAAAGGAGCTTGAAAACCTTTGTCATGGCCGAAAATACTTAGTGTACACAGGCACTGACTGCCGCACTTGAAGTTGTGCTTTAACATCCTGAAGTTGACGTGAATGAATAAAAATAAAAACCATAGGAACCTTTGTTGTGCCTAGTCAATTTTTGCTTCACCTGAAGTTTTCCAAAACAAGCTAAACACGCACACCCAATGCTTTGGCGCAAGAATATTTTTGCAGTGTTGTCACTCCAGGAGATCAGAAAAGAGGCTGAGAGAAAAATCCTTTGGAAAACAGGTGGGTACCCGGAGCCGCAGACAGCAGAATCTGGCATCTACAAAGTACATTGAATAAAAAGCTAGCAATCTTTCTATGGCAGCGCAAGTGAATGCGCCAAAGGCGGTTTAACACAGTCCGTAGGTTGTCGTTATCATTTTGACTGCAGTTTGACAACTGCGTAGACTTGTCGCTGGACACTGACCTTCGCAGTTCGTTTTGGAAGCTACTTCTCTTTATATGCTCCTTCTCCAAGCTGTCAGTATTGGCACCGACTTAGACAGTGAACACAGTGTAAACTTCAAATGAATATTTCTTTCTAGACATTTACTCGGATCGTTACGTTTCTCTTAAACGTAGAGAGGCTGGAAATAATGACTCAAGAAACATAATTATTTTTGATACAACAAAAGTTCAGAGAAAATCTCAGGCAGCGAGGCCAAAACAGCTTTTGCTTATAGCAACTTTTAACGGTAACTACAACAAAACAAGTTCGCGTTTGGACGCACCAAAGTTAACAAAATGAATAACGGGAACATTTTTTGTTGCGAAAGCAACACTACACTAGTCGCTGAGCCATTTCGAGGAGCTCTGAAATGGCCAAGCTGCGCATGCACGAGCAGCGGGTGGCGTCACACGGCACGCAGCTGGCGCACCGCGGCCACCGCGACCCCCTCTCCGTCGCCTCATTGACGGTCTCTCTCTCTCTCTCTCTCTCACTCCCTCTCTAATGCGCAGCAGCAATTTCGCATCGCAATCTACATGACTTGTGTATATATGTATACAGTATATATATGTCTTGCTAGATAACTAAGGAGATGAATTGCAAAGAATGATTGGTGACCTAGACAGGAAAAGTAGAAAGGTAGGATAGAAAATCAATATGCAGAAGACTAAGGTAATGCTAACACCTCGGGAAGGAACAGCAGTTTGCGTTAGGTAGCGAAGCACTGGAAGCAGTAGGCGAATGTGTCACCTTAGGACAGGTAGTAACCGCAGATCCGAAACATGAATAGGAAAACACAAGAAGAGTAAGATTGGGATGAGCGCATTTGGTAAGCACTCGCCGATAATAATAATGATAATAATAATACTTTATTCACTTCAATGAAACAAACAGGACGCGGATGCGCCAAAGCCGCAATTGGGCTTGTAGGGCGCCGTCCGGCAGCAGCAACAACCTCTGTTACCAAATCACAGAATTATTATTTTTTTTTGTGGACGAAAACAGCATGAACTAGAGCTGCTCAAGCTCGGCAATAGCACCCCGTAACTGCCTGCGAGTGTTCAAGTTGAAAATGTCATCAGGCAGCTCATTGAATATACATGGGATATAATATGACCTCACAGACATACCAAAATGAGTTCGCACTGTAGGCACGAAATATCTAGGAATGTTTCGTAGTGGAATAGGTTTAACATTAGGCAACCTAAATTCGGAGTTCCAGAAATATCTAAGTACAGTGATTTGTTTGAACACAGTGTCAAAGAATGGCAGACGTGAAGAAAGGAATACACTTTGCAGCTTATGGGGTGTTGAATAGATTACACTCTTAGCCATATTCTTGAGATACGGTTTATCCTATTTTTCCATGTTTCAGAACAGTTAAAGAAACAGCACATGCCATATCTCAGCAAAGAATATCACAAGGACTGTGCAATTAAACGTCTTATGGCAAACGGTAGGTAGGCCCTTAGAGCATAGAGCAAGCATGCGACGCCTCTAAGCTTCCTACTGAGGTGCGCCATGTGTGTGTTCCAGGATAAATCGCTGTCCATGTAAATGCCAAGATACTTCACGGTCGGAACACATGTAATGGGGCAGCAAGAACATGCAGTGCACCTGGAGCTGTGCAAAACAACCGCTGCGTTTTTTGGGATTGGTTCGTGTGCATTTCGAAAGCACACTAGTTGAGTTTTTTGGGGATTTATTTCAATCAAGTTACATTGAAACCAATCATATAGCTTGCTGGCATCCTCTTGAAGTTGTCGGAGGGCGCAGAAAAAATCTGCATTAGCTGGGATGAGGAGGGTGTCATCAGCATATTGATAAACTGTGATGAAGTTATAACACTTGGAAGGTCATTAACATAGAGATTAAATAAGAGAGGTGATAAGATGGATCCCTGAGGAACACCACTATGTAAGTCTATAATACTACTTTGCACAGGTCCAAGTTCCACCATTTGGGATCGCTGAGACAAATAATTTCTTAGTAACATTTGAAAAGGACCACGAAACCCATAGCAATACAACTTTTCACATAGAATGTCGTGGTGTACAGAATTAAACGCCTCCCTAACATCAAGAAAAATACCAAATGCCACTTCATTTCTATCAAAATTAGAATGGATAGAATCCGACACATTTTCTAATAATGTTTGGTACCAAAACAAGCAACAAATCCGTATTTATGCGGGCTGAGCAAATTATGCCTCAGAAAAAATGCTGACATAGTAGATGAGATATGTTTTTTTAAGGTTTGTGATATACATGACATGATAGAAATTGGGCGATAGTTCGAAATATTATTCCTTTTGCCACACTTGTAAAGTGGAGTAACACATGCTTGTTTGAGAGAGCGTGGTAGGCAGCCACTTTCAATGATACTATTTAGCACAAAGAGGAGGACACACTTTAAGCTTTGAAAGTTTCTGGAAAAGTCGCTGATGAATATCCCATTAATTCCAGCCGATTTGTTGTGCTGTAGGCTGAAAATTATACCGAAAAGATCTGGCTCTATTATGGGTGGAAAAAATGCCGAGTCAGCCACAGAAGGAAGTAACGGCGGACGTGATGTGGCAAGGGTAATGCGCTGTTCCATAAAAAAAAGTTATTAAAATCATTTGCCAATGATGACGTCAAGTGACCAAAACTATGCTCTATTGCGTCCTTGACAGGCCTACGCTGACGCCCACGTAGTTCGTTCGCGATAGCCCACGTTTTGGCCACGTCATGGTGGCAATTGTGAAACTGGCTAGCGTAGTAACGTCTTTTAGCAGACCGAAGAAGAGCGGTTACTTTGTTCCTAGCAACCCGAAATTCAATTCTTAAGGTTGTATTTGTCGGTGAAGCACGGCATTTCGACCAAAGGGCTTGTTTCTCTTTGATGGCTGCGAGAATGTCAGGTGTAAGCCAGTAACATTTATTATTTAATTTTTTGGTAATTATACTTCTTTTGCAGGATTCCTTTACATTTTTAAAAACCAAAATGATGTTATTATACGTGAAATGTGGATTTAATAGTCGATTGGAACGTCTAGCGCTGGCAGAAATTCGGGCACAGCAGGATCGGAATACCAGCCGCAGGGCACAGCTTCAGACCAGCGATGGTGATGCGGCAGCGTTGTTTCTTCTTCGTCTTCTTAACATTTCCCCCGCGTGAAGAAGTCGCCATCCTGGCGACTCACGGAAAAGAGACAACCAGAGGATTGTAATAGGGCTTCAGGCGGCTAACATGGACAACCTCACGGGCGCGGCGGCGGTGGTCGGAAGAAGGGCTGACTGGCTCGATGACGTAGTTAACAGGGGATGTGCGTTCCAAGACGCGATAAGGTCCGTGGTATTTCGTTTCTAGTTTGCTGGTGGCAGGAACGCATAGCCAAACGAAGCTGTCGGCCAGGAACGTCGAAGTAGGGGTATCGCTATCATGCTGATCTTTGCGATAGCCTCGAGTGTTGGAGGTAAACGTGCGAGCTAGCTGACGGCATTCCTCAGCCTTCTGTACAATATCGGACAAAGCACTGTACTCAGAGGCGTCTGGATGGTATGGCAAAATTGTGTCCAGAGTACAAGATGGTTCACGGCCGTATAACAGAAAGAAGGGCGAAAAACCAGTTCTTGCTTGGGTGGCAGTGTTGTACGCGAATGTTACGAATGGCAGTACCTGGTCCCAGTTGGAGCTCCCAGATTCGGATGTAACATACATTGCGAGCATGTCCCCAAGCGTACGGTTGAAGCGCTCCGTGAGGCCATTTGTTTGCAGGTGGTACGCAGTTGTAGCTCGATGTATCGATTTACAAGACGACAGGAGCTCTTGGACTACTTCGGAAAGAAAGACACGACCTCTGTCACTCAGTAGCTCGCGAGGGGCGCCGTGTCGAAGAATGAAGTGGTGCAGAAGAAAATGGGCTACCTCTCGGGCTGTCGCCGCGGGAAGTGCAGCAGTCTCCGCATAACGGGTCAGGTGGTCGACGGCGGCGATGCCCCAACGATTACCGCCGGAACTGCATGGTAGCGGACCATAGAGGTCGATTCCCACTAGATCAAACGGGCGAGCTGGACACGGTAAAGGCTGGAGAGTACCAGCGGGGTGGCGAGAGATCTTACGTTGTTGACAGGCGGTACAAGAGCGAATGTAACGACGTACGAAATTGTACATTCCCCGCCAGTAATACCTCTGACGAATTAGATCATAGGTTTTCAGGACGCCGGCATGAGCGCTTTGCGGGTCAGTGTGATGGTGGGCACCAACCTCGGAGCGGAGGTGGCGCGGAATGACAAGAAGCCATTTTCTACCGTCTGAGTTGTAGTTCTTTCGGTAGAGGAGGCCGTCCCGAATGGTAAAATGGGAGGCCTGTCGGTGGAGTGCCCGAGGATGCATCGCCGCGGAAGTAGTGTCAAGGACATCTAGCAGGTTAGAAACCCAAGGATCTTGTCGTTGCTCGAAAGGCATATCCTCAATGTTGAGTGCTGACAAGGAGGCTTGAGAAGGTGATGATGAGTTAGGCGAACGCACCGGTGACCGAGAAAGAGCATCGGCGTCAGAGTGCTTGCGGCCAGAGCGGTACACTACACGGATGTCGTATTCCTGAAACCTGAGAGCCCAGCGTCCGAGACGGCCAGACGGATCTTTGAGACGCGAGCCAGCAGAGAGCGTGATGATTTGTAACTACCTCGAAGGAGTGGCCATATGAGTAAGGGCGGAACTTCGTTATAGCCCACACGATTGCTAGGCACTCCTTTTCGGTAACGGAGTAGTTGGACGGCTTTGGTAAGAGCACGGCTTGCGTAGGCGACAACGTATTCGGAGAAGCCAGGCTTGCGCTGGGCGAGAACGGCGCCGAGGCCGACACCACAAATTTTTTGGAGCTGATGAGACAAGTGGCACATCCTGTCGCTAATGCACTGAATTTAAGGACCACTGTAGGGGGGGGGGGGCTCAGTTCGCAAGTTGAGCCGACGTCAGGACAAGTGGACTTGTCTTCATCTGGGCAGCGCAATCACCAGTAGGACTGGTTTAAATGCGCTTTTGCTTCATAAGAAATACTACGGAGGGGGGGGGGGGGCGGGCGGACGGAGGGTAAGGAAGCAGAAAGTAGGCCAAGAAGTGAAAAAATATTTCTTTCGTATGTGCTTCTCAGCATAAAATACGTAATTTGTGGCCTAAATGGAAAACAAAAAGCGTTAGCAGCAGGAATATCTACAATGCCGGGTGGACGATAATTAAACACCTAAAAAAGGTTCGGGAAAGACACTATTTTCTTGAAGTGGAAGAAGCATTGCGAACGGTCCTGCTAAGGAATACATCGGCAGGGGTACAGTTCTCAAACGCTTTCCGCAAGGAGGGGTGAAGGACAAAAAACAGAATATTAAAATTCAGTGCACCACACATGCCACATCCTGAAAAAAAAAAGGGCTCAAGGGTCAACCAAAATAAGAAGTTATAAAAAAGCGAAACTGTTTTGAAAGACACGCGAAGTTTACTCCAGGCAGCACACCAACATCTCACCAACCTCGGTCTAACGTCGGCAGAAATTGGCACCAACGTTGGCATAACGCTTGTTTTTGTGAAATCACAATATATTTTTTATATTGGTCCGGCGTATATGCCAACAATGAACCAGTCTTGACGCCGCCAACATAAAAGAATAACCTGCCGTGCCAATAGTCTAACATATTGGTTTTTATTGACATGGAACGAGGATGCATAGCATTTTTCCTGCCACTGTTAAGCCACCTTTAGCCATGCAAAGTTATTTTACCTTGCCCTTAATGCCGCCACTTGCTTTGAATAACTCAAGCTGACCACTATGGGTTTTTTTTTCAGCCATTTCCCAATACTATTTGCATGTCATCTACCTAAGGAGTCATGAAAACAATGCAGTTAAATGAGCTAATAAAAACATTTTCCAAAAACATTTTATTCAAAATTCATAAACATATACGTACATGCCACAAGCACATAAGAGGGTTAAAGTGCATTGCAGGAAGAAGAGGTTGGCGTACAGATTCGAGATTGAAGGTAGGTAGGGTGCAGATCAGGACAATATAGCAGCAGATGGTCAGGTAGTGCTGGGAGACGGGGTGGAAAGCAGTGCGCATTTGGTCCTGATGGAAAGGGCTGGACATGGGTAGCAGGGTTGAGGCAGAGCCTTGTAGTACCAGGAAGGCTGGGCATGGGGTGCATTCTAGGCTAGGGTCCGCCATGGATGAAAACGGCAGTGGACTGTGTTGAGCATGTTGGTTTCCAGTAAAAGGTCGATGGATCAAATGATGAGGTTGAGGCGCCGGGAGAAGCGTATGGCCCAGGCAGGGAAGCAGAACTATTCAAGAACGGTGTTGAGGAGCTTGGCCCCGTGGGTCTTACAAATGTCATCTCCACATATCATCGTCATCATCATCATCAACAGCCTGACTATACCCACTGCAGGGCGAAGGCCTCTGCCATATTTCTCCACTTAACCCGGTTCTGTGCTAGCTGCATCCACTTGACCCCTGCGAACTTCTTGACCTCATCCGCCCACCTAACTTTCTGCCGCCGCCCCCTGCCGTATTGCTTCTTTTGGAATCCAGTTTGTTACCCTAAGCGACCATCGGTTATCCTCTCTTCGCACTACACGTCCTGCCCTTGTTCATTTCTACTTCTTAATTTCCACTAGAATGTCGGTAACTTGAGTTATTTCTCTGACCCACTCTGCCCGTTTCCTATCTCTTAATGTTACCTCTACCATTTTTCGTTCCATAGCCCTCTGGGTTGTCCTCAACTTGAGTAGAACTCTCTTGGTTAGCCTCCACGTTTCAGCGCCATAGGTGAGTACAGGTAAGATGCAACTGTTATATACTTTCCTCTTTAGCGATTCCGGTAAGCTGCTAGTCATAATCTGCGAGTGCTTGCCAAATGCGCTCTATCCAAAATCCTATTTTTCTTGTTATTTCTTTTTCATGGTCCGGATCTGCGGTTACTACCTGTCCTAGGTAGACATATCCGCCTACTACTTTCAGTACTTTGCTAACTAATGTGAACTGCTGTTCCGTTCCGAGGCTGTTGAACATTACCTTAGTCTTCTGCATATTGATTTTCAAGCCTACCTTTCTACTTTTCCTGTCTAGGTCATCAATCATTATTTGCAGTTCATCCCCCGAGTTGCTTAGCAAGGCAATGTCATCAGCAAATCGCAGATTACTGAGGTATTCTCCATCTACACTTATCCCTAACTGCTCCCATTCCAAGTCTCTGAATACTTCCTCTAAGCAAGCTGTGAATAGTACTCGGGAGATTGTGTCTCCTTGCCTAACACCTTTCTTTATGGGAATTTTGTTACTTCCTTTATTCAGAACTATGGTTGCTGTGCAGCCTTTATATATATCTTCCAGCACTTTCACGTACGGCTCGTCTACCGCCTGATTTCACAATGCCTGCATCACCGCCGAGGTTTCAACTGAGTCAAATGCTTTTTCGTATTCAATGAACGCTATGTATAAGGGCTGGTTATATTACGAGCATTTTTCTACCACCTGATCGATGGTATGGATATGATCGATAGTAGAGTACCGTTTCCGAAACCCTGCTTGATCCTTTGCTTGATTGAAGTCTAAGGTTGGCCTGATTCTATTAGCGATTACCTTAGTAAATACCTTAAACGTAACAGACAGTAATCTGATTGGTCTGTAATTTTTTAGGGTCCTGAGAGTCCCCTTTTTATGAATGAGGATAATGTTTGCATTCTTCCATGGTTCCGGTACCTTCGATGACACCAGGCACTTCGGATACAGGGTGGCCTGTTTTTCTAGCACGATATCCCCCCCGCCCTTCAGCAAATCTGTAGTTATCTGATCCTCTGTAGCTGATTTCCCCCTTTTCATTGTTTCTAATGCTTTCTTGACCTCGTCCTTCGTCACTTGTGGAACGTCTGACTTTTTTGCCTTCCGCCCATCTCATTACGGTCCTGACTACTCTGGCTACTGTAGAGGTCTGTAGAGAACTCTTCGGGCTACTTTGACTATCTTATCCATATTCGTGATGACGTTGCCCGCCTTGTCCCTTATCACATACATCTGGTTTTTGCCTATGGCCAATTTCTTCTTTACCGATTTAAGGCTTCCCCCGTTCTTTACAGCATGCTCAATTTTCTCCATGTTATACTTCCTTATATCGGTCACCTTGCGCTTATTGACTAGCTTTGATATCTCAGCCAATTCCATCTGGTCTGTTGGATTGGAAGCTTTCATACCCTGGCCTTTCTTATTCAAATCTTTCGTCTCCTTAGACAGCTTACTGGTATCCTCTCTAACTATCCTACCGCCTACTTCTACCGCGCACTCAGTAATGATATCTCTGAAATTGTTGTTCATTGCTTCCAGGGTAATGTCGCCGTCCTCGGTTAGAGCTGAATGCCTATTCTGTAGCGACATCCTGAAATCTTCTGCCCTCATCCTCACCGGTAATCCGTTGATGGGTTTCTTCCTAATCTGTTGCGTTCCTTCTTCAGATTTAGGCTAATTCGTGACCTGACCATCCTGTGGTCACTGCATCGCACTTTCCCGATTACCTCTACATCTTCCATGATGGCGGGGGCAGAACACATTATGAAGTCGATTTCATTTTTAGTCTCCCCGTTCGGACGTTTCCATGTCCATTTCCGATTCTTCCATTTGCTGAAGAAGGTATTCATGATGCGGAAGTTATTGCGCTCTGCAAACTCATCTAGTAACTCCCCCTGCTATTCCTAGTACCAATGCCATAGTCACCTACTGCCTTGTCTCCTGCCTGCTTTCTCCCTACCTTGGCATTGAAGCCGCCCATTAGTACAGTATACTGCGTCTTTACTTTTCGCATTGCCGATTCTACATCTTCGTAGAAGTTTTCAACTGCCTGGTCATCGTAACTACATGTAGGTGCATAAGCCTGTACAACCTTCAGTTTATACCGCTTATTAAGCCTAATTACGATGCTTGCCACTCTCTCATTAATACTATAGAGTTCATCTATATTACCCGCTATATACTTATTGACAAGGAAACCTACTCCTAGTTGTCGCCTCTCTGGTAAACCTCGATAACACAGTACATGCCCATCCTTCAGTACATTATATGCCTCATTCGGCCTCCTAACCTTACTAAGCCCTATGACATCCTATTTCATGCCTTCTAGTTCCTCTAACAGCACTGCTAAACTAGCTTCACTAGCTAGGGTTCTAGCATTAAACGTTGCCAGGGTCAGTTTCCAATGGCGGCCTGTCCAGCGGAGCCAGGCTTTCTTGGCCCCCATTGCTGCGTCACAGGTCTGACCGCCGCCGTGGTCAGTTGTTCCGCAGCCGCTGGTGACTGAGGGCCGGGGTTTTGTGGAGCTTATCATGAGAGGTTGAGGCCAATTACTGCACCAGGGTGGCCGACCCCTGTTCTGGTGAGGGAGTGCGTTGCCGGAGGTGTTCACCGGCATCAGCTCGCGCCCCAAACCTGTATATGCAATTACATCGACACGCGGATTTTTTTTTAATCCGGTGGAGATTTGCGCGGCACCGGGATTTGAACCCCGGTCCTCTTGCATGCGAGGCGGATTTTCTACTGTTACGCCACCGCTGCCACCCATCTGCACATAAAAGAAGCATACATCACTATAAGATATAAACTGAGCTTCTCAACAGTTATCGAAACACATATTTAAAGTCTAGGTGCTCTATATGATTGCGTTCATGATATTGTTAGGAAGTGCAAAAAGAGGCTCTCCGGAATAGAGAAAGAAGAAAAAGAAGCTCACCATCTGTTACTTAGCACATTTGGACAACAACAACAACAACAACTGAGCACATCAGGCTAAGGTGCAGAATCGCTCTGTAAATAAACCCTTCCTGGGACATTGCTCTTACTTTCGACGCTTCATCCCTAAGTTTGCGGACGTAGCCTACCCCATCAAATGCCTCTTGCAGAAAGATATTCCTTTCAAGTGGACTCCTGAATGTGATTCTGCGTTTCGCCAGCTCAAGTTTCTTCTTATCTCGCGGCCCATACTACGTCATTTCAACCCTACAACTCCCACTGAACTCCACACTGACGCAAGTGGCATCGGCGTGGGTGCTGTGCTCATACAACGGCATGAAGGAAACCAACACGTTGTCGCTTAAGCAAGTCGCACCCTTAGCAAGTCTGAAAGCAACTATACCGTGACGGAGCGAGAGCGCCTTGCCGTCGTTTTTGGCGTACAGCGGTTTCGCTCGTACCTTTATGGACGTTCATATACAGTCATCACCGATCATCATTCGCTTTGCTGGCTGGTGAATCTACGCGACCCCTGCGGTCGGTTGGCCCGCTGGGCAGTACGCCTTCAGGAGTTCAACTTTACAGTGTCATACAAAAGCGGCCGCCAACACGCTGACGCTGACTGCCTCTCGCGGCTGCCTCTCGCAACTACCCTTTGCGATGACAACTTTGATGACTATCTTGCCGCCGTTTCCGTACAATTTCCGGATCTTGCCACTTTCCAGCGAGAACAACGAAACGATCAAGACTTGGTAGCACTTTTTAAAAAAGCTCGTGACCCGGCATCTGCGAACCCTTTCTGCATTCGCGATGGTTTACTGTATCGAAAAAATTACTCGTCTGGCGGTGCACGCTTTCTGCTAGTCGTTCCGGCTAGCCTCTATTCCTTTGTTCTACACACTATGCACGATGACGTTACAGCTGGGCACTTGGGGTTCGCCAGGACTCTTACGCGCATTAAGGAACGTTTCTACTGGCCAAATATGCGTCGAACGACTCAGCGTTACGTGAACTCCTGCGTGCAGTTCCAGCGGTTCAAGCTCCCCACGACTTCTCCGCCTGGCCACTTACATCCGGTGACACCACCGACCACACCATATGAGCAAATGGGTGTTGACCTCATAGGCCCGTTTCCCCGCTCGTCCAAAGGCAATCACTGGGTCATCGTGTGCGTTGATCATCTCACGCGTTACTGTGAAACTGCCGCCATCCCTTCCGCCACCGCCGCTGACGTCTTGTTCTTTCTTCTTCACGCTGTCGTCCTCCGTCATGGACCTCCTCGTGTAATTATCAGCGACCGAGGCCGCCAGTTTACGGCAGATGTTGTGGAACAGCTTCTGCGCTATTGTACTTGCTAGTTGCGTCACTCCACGCCGTACCATCCACAGACAAATGGCCTCGTCGAACGTACAAACCGGACACTGACAAACATGCTTGCGATGTATGTTAACTCGCGGCACAAGAACTGGGATGACGTGCTTCCTTTCATTACGCCTATAACACCTCAAAGCATGAGACAACTTCTTATAGTCCATTTTTCCTCCTCTACGCCCGTCCGCCTCGACGTACTCTTGACACCATTTTGCCGTTCTCTCTCGACACCGAGCCGTGTGTTTCGAGCACCCTCTGCCGCCCTGAAGAGGCTCTTCGGGTCGCCCGATTACGCACTCTGGCCTCGCAGGACCGTTCTAAGCAGCGCTACGATCGTGGGCATCAGGATGTCTCCTACCTTTCCGGCGACTTAGTGTGGCTCTGGACACCTCTCCGCAAGCGTGGTTTGTCCCAGAAGCTGTTGTCGCACTACACAGGCCCATTTATTGTGCTCAAACGCATCAACGAGTTGAATTACGTCGTGTCTCGCCAATGTTCCCACGGTTCGCCCTCTCGGAAAACATAGGTAGTTCATGTCGCAAGAATGAAGCGCTGCCACTCTCGCTCGGGACTCTGACAGCCCAGGGGCCTCGTCTGCCAATGGGGAAATGTCAGGCATGCGCACAGAAGAGGAGAAGGAAGTGCAAAAAGAGGCTTTCCGGAATAGAGAAAGAAGAAGAAGAAGCTCACCATCTGTTACTTAGCACATTTGGACAACAACAACAACAACAACTTAGCACATCAGGCTAAGGTGCAGAATCGCTCTGTAAATAAACCCTAACAATATATATTCAAGGCCTATGGGCACACATTCTTTTTAGAGATTTTTGCCATAGGTCTCTTGGCCTGCAAGTACATGAAGCATCTTATGACGTAGGCATGATCAAAATACAACCTAAATAATATACACCAAAGGCACAATTGAGATATAATGGGGCACAAATTTGATTTCGGCAAACCAATAACTTCAGGTGAATGCTTATCGTTCATATAGTAACACCTCATCATCCATATATAAAGTTAACTGCAAGGCTCGCATAGTTGGTGACAGGTTATGTGGCACCAAAACGTTGATGATGTAGTCTGGGTCACATTCAGGCAGCACCCCTTTAATGGCAGATGATTGCTGGTGCAAAATCAGTGCGATGATACAAGTGGAGGGGCTGGGCTGCTGACGTTATATTGCCAAGAGCCCTAAATGCAGGGAAAGAAAATCTCCATTAAATCAACGCCTCTAAAACACGATAACAGCATACCGGCCACGGCTCTTCTCCGTTTAGTTTACCTCTACTTTCCATTGAAAGCTGCCTCAGAAAATAGACTACTGGAAACTCTGTTACACATGGAATACCATGGATAAGCCAACGCGGCAGGGCGGTAATTAAGCATAACAACCAGAAAATGCATGCTGATGTTCCATTATATCCTGATGCTGGTGAAAAGCGCAACGGTACGAAAAAGACACATAAAAGCAGGCACGCGCACGAAACGTCCACCACCCAACCGACGCCACTAGAGGTGTGCACAGGCCTAATTTTGAAGCCCGACTAGGCTCCATGCTACAGACCGAAGCCTGGCACTGAAATTACCTGAGCCCGCCCGGTGCTCAGACTAAAGGCCCGGGCCCGGCCCGACATGTTATGATTGCAGTTGAAGCGACGATACAGTAACAGAAAAACAAGCAACAATCACTGGCGATGCGTAGCGCGACGACGACGCCTGTCGATGCCGCTGGTGCACATAACATGGAGCGACGTGGCTCGGCGACAGAGACGGGTTTTGAGCATTGCTTTGTAACCGCCGCTTTGTCGTTCGGTCAAGAGGAGTAGAGTTACGCTATATCCAGTTTCTTGCACAAACAGCATGAAGTATTAAAAAAGATGAAAATTCCTGTAACACATCGTTTTTAAAATGAAGGTCCCAGCACAGCGGTACGCTTCGACACTGCGATTCAGACTTGTTTGCAAGCAGAGAAATTCCTCTGCTCCTTTCAAAAATTAGGTATCTAGCCACACTAACCTTTTTTTTCTCTTTTCTACTCCACCAAACGTCTACTAAATCGTATCGCTGCGCTCATATATGCTCGGATCAGACGCAATGAGAGCCTGCAGGCTCATGGCTCATACCGGACTTGGGAAACAGACTTCGCTCGTAAAAAAAAAAAAAAAAAAAAAAAAAAAAAAAAAAAAAAAAAAACGGAACGGAAGGTGAGTACCCCAATGCCTTTTGCGATTGGCTGCCTTGCGAGCTGCTTCCGGGTGACAAGCGAAATTTACAAAAAATTCACAGCCTGGGCGACCGCGACAAGTAGCAATACACTGGCGGCCCTCAGCCCACTGCGCGTCGTGCCAAGGCAGATGTCGTGCCGCCGCGCGACTCATGCGGTTGCCGCTGCTTATCGCACCTGGCCGCATCTGCGCCTTGACAAGAGTTGCATGTGCTTGTGATCGGGGTGTCTGGCCCAGCCCAGCCAGCAAGAGAAAATACGCCTTTGCCCAGGCTCCGCCCAAGCCCGAAGAAATCCTGAGCGGCCGAGCCAACCGAACGTCTCTGCGTTGCTCCGTGCCCTTTTTCAAATATTCGAAGGTAGCTTTTAGGTCTACGATGCCTGGCGGTCATTAACGTTAGGAATTTTAGTACTAACTCAAAAAAACAGTAACGGTTTGAATTGAAATAAGCTGCAAAATAATAGGAATCATGTCGCGGATACTTGAGAATCACGTTTGAAATGTTAACAGTAAGATAACCATGCTACAGGAATACAAATCCCCCTTGCACATCTGCAGCAGTCTGCAGCAACAATAAAAGGTAAAACAACGCTTGTAATTTACAAAATGATCAATCTCCGAGGCTTATAGTTTGCTCCAATATACAAAAAGACTTTAGAAAATAGGAATGAAAAAAGTTCAAAAAGTAGATAAAATATTTCTTGAAAGGTGTTTTCCGCACGCTGTGGCAGCGAATGTCGAGCCGCCGATTTCGAAGGGCCATTGGATGAATGAGAAAACTTTTATTTACAATGAAATGATTTGAGAAAGGGAGGTACGTATGGTTGGGGAGCTGAGTGGTAGACCTTATTCCAGGACACCATTGACCGCTGCCGCTGCCCGAGCTCTCTGGACCAGGGTACGCCAGGTCTCCAGGTCCGAGCTAGACAGGGCCGCCTCCCAGCCCTCCCTAGTTGGCTGTTTTATAACTTTTATATTTGTATTTTGCTGACAGGCAAGCTCACACTATGTGGTATAGGTCAGAATACTGCCCACAGAATTCGCACCTCCCCGCGAGTGTCAGGAAACGCGTTTTAGTATGGAGTGATTTAGAAAACACCCGGTTTTGAGCCGTCTAAGGTGGCACTCCTCAGATCAGTCGAGACCATTGGCAGGTCCCACGAGTGCCCTCCTGCAGAGGCGTAAATTATTTGCAATGCCCGCATGAGTTATGAGCGGTATTGGTATGGTTGCCTCGGTAGAACCGGAGCATTGAGCGGACCCCAGGGGAGGAACACTTCGGCAGCCGCGTGAGCGGTCTCGTTCCCCTCCACCCCTGGTGGCCGAGCACCCATATAACTTGCTTTTTACTAGGAGCCGAATCTGAATTTCTTGTATGTGCCAATAATATTCCGCGGGCGAGTGGCGCTATCCTACCCCGCACGTAATTTCGGCAGGCCTGTTGCGAGTCCGACATTATGTAGGCTGCATCGCAGTGGGTGGCGGCCAATGGAACCGCCACTTCCCCCAACATTAGCGCGTCGTTATTGTTTACCAAGAGTCCGATCACATGTCTTTCTTCGTGCATAACAGTAATGACACTGATGCCATCCCCGGTTGGACCTGCTGCATCCACGCACTATGTGCCTGTCTTACTGCATAATTATTTTGTATAAATTTTGCCCTGTCTTCACGCCTCCCCTGATTATACTCCCAATTCATGTTTGGTAGAGCGGTTTAACCATCAAAGTTACTGGGTGACATGTTGCGACGTTCTACCTTCTTTTTTGTTTCTATATATCTTGTTTATTTTTCTTGTGTCAGAAAAGGCCGAAGTGAGCAGTTGTGTCATTTATGTCTTTCTGTGGACGTGTTTTCTGGCTTTCCTATCACCGACCAATCTGAAGATGAGGCACCTTATTAAAGTATCCGAGCCAACTTCGAAATCAACCCAGCGCGGATTAGAAGTAGACAAGACAAGGCGTGCAGCCTTCAGCAAACCTACAGCATTGCTTCTTGTAAGTATAAAAGGCGCTCCCAACATTGCTAGCCAAACTATGCATTATAAGAGACAGAACACATCCGAAACCTATGTCAAAGCCCCTACCACGTATCACCACGAGAATTTCAAGCAATCCGCTAAGCAAGTCGGAGACATGCTTCATGACAATAAAAACCAGGCATCAAAGAGCCGATAGGCGCTATTAGTACTTCTGGTGAACTTAGTTTCTGTGTTCATTAGCGCCGCTTCAAAAACATAGCGAAAAAGGATGTCTACACACCCCGCACCCATGTCACACTGGACATGCTATCCAATGCAAAATATACAGCGCCAATGAACCTTAGTGTAGATACTAGTAAATAAATTTCGACTAATGAGATCGCGAAAAGACCGAATTCAACCAACTAAATGGCGTGTGGAATTTATTTGTGATGCCACTTAGCGTCTGCTTCGCCCCAGTGACGATCCAGCGAGTATTCGACATTGTATTGGCTGTATCTAAATGACTGATGTGTTTAAAATACTTGAATCATGCCAATGTCTTTTCATCTCACTTTGAACACAAACTGAAAGCCTAATGTTAAAAGAGAAAAACTAACACTTCGATTACGAGGCGACATTATTCCTGGCGTACACCATAAGCAAAAAGTGTATTCAGTCAGACCCGCGTAGCATAGGCTGATAAAACTTTATTCACAGTAAGTGTGTAGAAATAGAGGGCGGTCAGCTATCGTGCCGAAGGCCATGAAGAGCTTTGGGCGATACCGGCTCATTCAAAGACCTTGAACTGAATATCAGGGGCAGCGCTGGATCTTAGCTTATACCAAGCTTCTTTGAGTGACGAAGTACGAGTCAAGAGGTAGGCTTAAGGGCATTGCACGCCCATGTTGTTTGATCGAAGTTTTTGTTCTCGCCGCAAATGTCACTGATGGGATTCATACCCTTATTTATGAATTTGATATTTATCTCGGATTGGGCAGCATCCCCATCAGTAGCTGTCTCCATATGACTTGCTGTTGTCTGGTCACTGTTTATGGGGAAGTGGGAGCTTTTCTATTGCTTTTTAAAGTACAGTGAGTACGTGGCGAGATACAACAGTTGCATCTTACCTGTACTCACCTATGGGGCTGAAACGTGGAGGCTAACAAGAGAGTTCTACTTAAGTTGAGGACAACCCAGAGGGCTATGGAACGAAAAATGGTAGGGGTAACATTAAGAGATAGAAAGCGTGCAGAGTGGGTCAGAGAAATAACTCAAGTTAACGACATTCTAGTGGAAATTAAGAAGAAGAAATGGACATGGGCAGGACATGTAGTGCGAAGAGAGGATAACCGATGGTCGCTGAGGGTAACAAACTGGATTCCAAGGGAAGGAAAGCGTAGCAGGGGGCGGCAGAAAGTTAGGTGGGCGGATGAGATTAAGAAGTTCGCAGGGGTCAAGTGGATGCAGCTAGCACAGAACCGGGTTAAGTGGAGAGATATGGGAGAGGCCTTCGCCCTGCAGTGGGTATAATCAGGCTGATGATGATGATGATGATGATGAGTACGTGGCATGATACAACTAGCTCACCGATGGGTTCCGGTTCCATGTTCGTGCCACCGCAAGGCCAGCTAATGCTCGAGATTATTGATGGGCACCCTCATTTCCCTAATTTTCCATATGAGCTGGGGTACATATTAGTGTGATACCTCACAAAACAGCAGATTCTCTTATTAAGTGAGTGTTAGGCGGGTTGGAAACCGTGCCTGTAGTCATGTTACTTATCGCCAACTTGGAGTCGCTTACTGTGGGTGTTGCATTAGCGAACGCCGCGGTGATGGCGACCTCCTCTGCCACTAGTGGTCTGGATGTGGAAACCGTCTCGGTCATAACGAGTCTGAGGGAGTGTGCACGTGCTATTGCCGATTTGGGGCAACGTTTCGCGCATCGACTACCCTTTGACGCAGCTCACAAAGGCTGACGTGCTTTTTAAATGGGATGCAAACCAATCACAAGCTCCCGAGAGAATTAGGCGCCGCTCACAGTCCCATCTTGTCCTTGGCCACTTAAAAAAGCCCAGACAAATTGATACCGACGTAAGCAACTTGTGCCAATGCGCCGTTCTCCCGCAGAGCATTGACGGAAAAGGAAAGTTGCCGCATAAGCTGCCACTCTGTTTAAAGGCGTAGGCACATACTCGACGACCGATAAAGAGCTCATTTTGATGATGTGAGTCACTTAGAAGACTAGCTCGAACCTAGACCTTCAATCATTCATATCTGTAAGTGATCGTCACGGACTGCGCTGGATATCGGATGTGAAAAACCACTCCAACGGGTCTGTTTGAAGGAGCGTACACCTACAATTGTGTGAAATGTTTCGGGTCAACAAATCAGAGCGCAAGCTTTCAGACGCAAACTGCTTATCCCGAGCACCCAATAATGTTCCCCGATAAAAAAATATTTACATCGCCTTCTTGGTACAGGTAGAGCCAGCTTTATGAAACAGTAGCGTTCAGACCCTGAACGGCGAAGTGATCAAATAACTTAAAGAGAAGAATGCGTATCCCCCTCTGTGATCAAGTGCCTGTGGTCCTCTTTCGCGTTAGGCAATGATGTCATCGTAAAGAATACCTTTGCATACTAGAGGACTGCAGTTCTTATTGTGCCTGCCAACCTCGCAAAGGAAATTGTACACAAGTTCTACTTTGAGCTAGCCCGGGGAATCTCGTGGTTGCACGCAAGGTGTCCTAATCCGAGCCGAGTATTATTACTCACGATTGGCTGCTTGTGTCGCTCATTACATCAAAAAGCACTGCCAGTGTCAGCGACGCAAGACATCTCCGATCAGTCCTGCTGGGCAACTGGACCCTATACTAACGCCAAATAAGCTCTAACAAGAATGATGGACATACTGTCATGAGCAAAAGCGGTATACAACGTTCAGCCAGTGACAGAGCTCGGGAAAACTGCTACGAAATCCCATCTAGCGGCAGCCTAAGGTACAGCGACATTGACATACGCATTTGAATAAAATAAGGAACGGCCACTATTGTCTCTATCTTAGAAAACTGCTGCTACACAAAGTTTGGATGCAGTTTTTTCGAGCTGCGCCACCGGCTGAGTGTTGTATACCACTCTTGCTGACGACTGTAACTTCATCACTAGGCAACAATTGGGTCAAGACGCGCAACAGCGAAGCACGACCCCTGCCTAAAGGTAGAGCAAAAAAAGTTGCTAAGTTATTTGTCCAGTGAATTCTGCTTTTGTCACAGTGCTTCTGAAGCCGTCATCGCGAAGAAAGGAACTGCATTTGCGTAGGAGTTCAGAACGGCTATTTTGAACTCTAGTGAATCGAGCTACCGGAGAACAACTGCATATCGTTCGCTGACGAACAATACTTACAGAACGTACTACAAAAGCATCGCACATGCGACTTCTACATATATACAGAGGAACACGAGACCTTGGACACCATCTACCTACCTTCGTCGTCTGCAACACCAACAAGCAGGGCACCTACCTGTTTGACTCCATTAAAACTTGTATATGTCAGGGATACCTTTATTGTCGAATTCTCAAGATGACACAAAAAACTAAAAGCATGTGAGAGAAAGCCCGCACCGAACCATAGGTTATCACAGGCAAAATCAATTGAAAACAAAAAAATGGGAAACTAGAAAGAGAAAATTTAAGAAAAGCCATTAGAAAACAAAACCTATGGCACAATTGTTGGGTGGTAAAAGTGGTTTTTAGGGCAGAAAACACCCCTCTACAAAATGAGTCATGATAGGGACGAAAACACACACAAAGGCGGGATCTAGCGTGCCGAGAAACTTCCGATGTAGTCGCAAGTGACCACGATAAAGGAAGGTGCGAGGATCTGTGGGAAGGATGAGAAGTCAAAAAAAGAAGAGGAGCAAAATAAAAAGGTGGGAAGGGGAGATGGGAGCAGCACAGAGGGCTAAAGAAAGCAGGCTTCAAGAACAAAAAAAAAGAAAAATATGGGGGAGGTTAAAGAAAACAAGGAGAAAAAAGAAATAGGCAGGAACAAGAGAAGTGAAGCTTTACCAAAAAAAAACAGAAAAAAGTTCAGCTAACAGTCATTACTGAGCAATTCCATCTATTAATACAGATAAACATTAACGAGGACATTCAGGGAAAGCAAACAGAAAAGCCACGTGTCCACATGGCAGGGGCAGGGCCACTGCCCACCAAATTCGGCAATATGATGCGCACCACAACACTAGACATGTTGAAGACTTTGTAATGACCGGTAAAGATACGAAGCATTGGGGCAGAAATTAACGCGAGGGACCGCTGGAAGCAAACACGAAACACGAAAGGAAATGCGTATAAGCAGCCCACGAGAACGAGCGGATGATAATAAGGAAACGCCTTAAGGGGAACAATGTTCGGATAACCAGGCAGCAGCTTTGCTATATCCACGGGATGGGACAGGCGGAAGCTAATGAATAACTTCCCCTTTAGCGTCATCGCATGGACAGAAAAGCGAAGATAGAAGTGCAAAGCGATGAGATAGGAAGGAAAACGGCCGTGGCCCGTTATGAGAGAAACAACAGAACGGGATTAAGGGAAAGTGAGGGGTAGACGAAGAATAGAGGGGAAGGACAAAAATAGAAAGGAGGGTGTCTGAGTGATCTGCGGTCCAGATGAATGCCCAAAGCTTTAGAACAGTTTCACGCCCACGAGTACGCACAGCCACGTGCGACCGCCACGATGGCCGTAGGAGGCGATGTGTCGACGCCAGAGAGCCGGCCCTGTCTGCTAGCTCGTTGCCCCAGATACCACACTGGGTGGAGACATGATATAAAGACAGCATGATGAAGTGATATGGTGGCAAGGGTGGCAGTTTATGACGCGGATGCGGAAATCTTGGGTTGAAAGAAAATGGATAGCCTGAAGGCAATCAGAGTAGATGTGCAAGAGCAAAGGAGAAGGGGCGTGCCGGGCATAACAAAAAGCATCGTGAAACGCAACAGCCTCTGCACAGAAGGCACTGGAGGCTGTCTCAAGGCAAAACCGAGCTACTTTACATAGCGCGCCACAAGATCAAAATGCAACAAAGGCAGCGCCCGCGGCGCGGTGTGTATATATATGAAGGCCGGGAAAGGAGGACTGAAAAGGAAAATTAGAAGGGAGAAGACGGGTGACCGAGAAAGAAAAGGCCAGAGAGGGATGGTCATACCAGGGATCAAAGCATGAAAGAATATTGGATGGGAGAAAGAAGCGACCTCCAAAATTTACGGCATCCGCACCGTTTAGGACTCTGCACAGAGGAGCTCCAGCTCCAAGGGTAGAGGAGGTATACGGACGAGCTCCTAGAGAGCAGCCGTGTGCGTTCTACGGAATACTCCCGTAAAACAGAGAAGGACACGCTGCACTATAACTAGCTTATCCCGAAGGAGGGAACGAACGGGCTAAGACCACCAAACTTGAGCAACGAACATAAAGGTGGGTTGTACCAGTTGGAAATAAAGCAGACGCAAAGAAGAGAGGTATCGAACGATGAAAGGAAAGAAATGACATGAGGCGCAAAGTGAGTACCTCTGCGTTGTCGCGCAGGAAGTTAGCATGAGGCAAAATTGTGAGATGGCAGCCAAAACAACACCCGAAATTCAGATTTATTTGAAGCTCAGCGGCCCGCCTGCAAAGTGTACGGTGAGGTTACCCTTTGGGCCTCCACGTGAGTGAAGGCCCAGCTGGCTATCCTGAAGAGGACGTCTGCATAAAACTGTTCGAGTTCATGGCGCTTTCTGACCGGTATCAATTCTATGGTGCCTCCAGCATACGCTTGCAAGAAGACACCAGGAGGCATTGGATACTTGAGAAGGTCTATGATAATGTTATTCGACAACTGGGGGAAACAGGGGATGCCTCAGGGCAGCCAAGAGTAGGATTGGCAGACACCTCCTCGTCCGTGCGCGTGTGGTAGGCCACCGTGTGCTGGGAAAGGAAGGAACGGTAAAAGGTGAGAGAGGTTGGATGGAAGACCGCAGTCACAGAAGTAGCTAACGAAGAGGGGATGCCAAACACAATCGAATGCACCCTGAAAATCTAGGGATATAGAACCACGGGAGTGCGGCATGTGCGGAAATATTCCAGAGCCGTCCGAAACGAGGTGAGCACTTGAACAGTGCTACATGCAAACCCAAATTGTTTGTGATGGAGGTGACCCCTGGCGTGCAAGAAATAATTAGAACTACTGTGCAGTAAGCGTTTTATTAATTTACCCAGTATTGAATTCATTACTTTTGCCCGGTAGGAAGTAGTGCGAGAAGATGGACGGCCCCGCTTAGAGAAGGAAGACAATCCGCCCCATGCGCCACTCCAAGATAAAGTGGTCGAGAGGAAGCCCTGTTGAAAAGGAAGAATAATAATGACGGGTGGCAACTCCAGAGGCCGGCAACAAATGGCGCTGTCATCACAGCCAGGACGGGAGCCGTGCACGTACCGAGTGCGTTCACGCGCAAATGAAGCTCGTTATGCGAGAGTCAGGAGGCACGGAAATGTTGTAAGGCAACTCGACATAAGCCCGGATAGACGCGTGTAGCCCTGAATCGACTTAGGTATCATCACAGGCTACTTGTGTTCGGAATAAAAGTGCCGCGGGCTCGAGGACGGAGGTCGTCAGGACACCTTCACCGATGTCCAGCGGCGGTAGAAATACAGGGGCGTGCAGTTTTGCAAATGCTTACTGTAATTGTGTGCCGAAAAGATTTTTTTGGGTGGCATCGCGGCATGTCTGTTGTAAAAGCGTGTCCTTCGCCTCCTTAATTCTTTGCTGGCAATATGCAAGTGCTGCCTGAAAGGCGGTGCGGTATACATGGTGCATCGGCAAATCAGAGCAACGCTGGATGAGCCGGCGCAGGCTTGTTCGCGGCGCCGGTCGATGGCGAGCTCGGGCGACCACAATGGCTTCGATGGCTTAGAGCTCTGAGAACCTGCAGCCGTGCGGCTTATGACGCTCAATCAGTGTAACTACACGGTCATAGAACCGCGTGACGACGGTCTCGAGTACATAAGATGAATGCACGAGGAGCGACCCGAGGAGCATATGTGTCTATTGCGAGACAGTCGCGGATATGAGCTCTCGACGCAACCTTTAGATGGTATAGATCTGTAGGAGGAGAACTGTCGCTTCAATATAATAGTCTACGGACTTTGATTCGGAGTCTGAGATGATCCAAGTGTATCCGGAGCTGAGGATAGGCGGTGAAGCGAGAGTGACAATAATCCATGAGTGGGCATAATGGTTATCATACTTCGGGGCGGAAGCTGGATTATTCACAACGGGTATTTGATGGACCATTGCAGAGTGGACTAATTTATAGTCTTGTCAGTCGGGGTCGCAGGGCCCCATTATTCATACCTGGCGTTAATGTTGCCAGCCAGTATGACGAGGTGGCCGGCCGCCAAGTCAATCACATCGCCCAGCTCTTTTAAAAAGGAGACAAATATGGCGCGTGGGGGAGAATAAACTTAGACGAAACGAAAGCAAGTAGGCGAAGAGGTGCACATAACCGCCACAGCGTAAGTGGAGGAATAGACAGGAAATACCTCAAAAAAGGATCCCGTGTAAGGACTATCGAACGCGGATGAGATGGCGCAGGGAAGATGGCAATATCACCGGGCAGGCCTGAGACCACTCCGCCTTCCATGTAAGGGTCCGCATCTGCCGCCAGGGAAAATAACTATGAATGAAAATGTCTTCCTATGCTGCCGTTCATGCCGGGTGTGGTCAAGGTTTATCTAGAGGAACCTAAAACTGGTTACGGTGATACATACAGGAATATAAACGAGCCTAAGAGAAGCAGAACAGGTTCAATACGGCCGACAGATGAATGGTAGGAGAGAGGAGGAAAACGAAAGAGATAACAACATTCAGGGGCGATGTCAAACACTGGGGGCATGTAACGAGAAAAGGGCCGAACACACGGTGGCTGATAACGGCCAAAGATAGATGGGGGAAAGGCAAGGTTAAACATAGCTTTACATGCATGAAAATGAAAGCCACAATGCCAGTAAGCGGAGCCTGGAGAATTATAAAGAAAGAAGACCACGAAGAGGACTAAATATCGGATGGTGGCAAAAGAAACCCGTAATTACTAGAAGTGCGAAAATAGCAATTACAAGGTGCTGTAATCGTCCACGCATGTAGTAGGCATTTGACACATTGCTCATGTATTGAATCTATAGTGAACTAGAATACTATTCTAGTATTCTAGTTCACTATAATTGAATCATGTATCAGGTGCGAAAAGAAGAGAAAGAAGGTTGGATAATCGCTCTATGGAGTCGCAAAAGAATAAATAGAATTTAGAGAAAGCGGTTGAATAGTGTCGTCGGTAGAAAAAAAAAGACCATGAATGTTAGAGGGATTACGTGGATGCTGCGGGTACACAATCAAGCTGGCGGGGTGCCGTCCACTGCCGCCAGCGTAACGGCTGACAATAGAGAAATATAGAGGGAAATTTAAAGAAGATAGAAGGAGCAAACGCAATCGTAGAAGAGGGACGCAGGACGGCCGCGGGCCTAAGTACCCATAGGTGGTCATGGCGCGAACGAGATTAGCGTGCTTCTGCAAAATAGACCAGGATGCGTGCCCGGCTTGATGGTTATAGGGGAGACGAACGGTTTCACATGGGGTGCATATGGTGTTAGGGTCCTGCATTGGGCGAGGGCACAGCGAGAGGGGGTGCCACCCCGCGCATAGCGTGCAACAAGCGTTAGCAGGGTCCGCTGCATGCGTGCATATCTTATGGCCGTGGCCATACTGGGCACTGAATGTACACAACAGGATGTGAAGGTCCTCCTGGACCTCGACAGAGGTCCAGCCCACAGCAATGCGACGGGCATCCAAAGCCGTGAGAAGGCAGGGGGTCGACTTCTAGGTTATGGGTGCGCTGTCCATCGCGCTGTGTCAAAGAGAATCTCAACTTACATATCTCTGGGTCGATAGAGAGGGCTGGATTCCGGTGGTTCAGCAAAGTATCCAGTTCATTGGGACGGATATCGGGTTCAACCCCATACAGGCGGACATGGAGATTGCGCCCCTTAGGTATGCGTGCGTTCATTGAAGCCCGGGTAGCTTCAGTTCGAAATATAGCAGCCTGCAGGCGCTCGAGGTTCCAGCGGAGCCCAGGAGGCGACCACCAGGGCGTGACCGATAGGTCTGAGGGTGACAGCTCCAGTGCCCGCCACCTTTGGTGCCGATGGCCGACTTGATGAGCGTAGCGAGATCTTGGCCCATATTGTCATAAACACCATGTGACATTAAGAACATCTGATGTTGCCCTTGGGCCGGAAGAGAGACCCCGAGCGCGAGGAGCTCTGGGTACATCCGAGTGGGATCCGTTGCTTTTGAATTGGTGCTGTTCAGATGGTATAGGGCGACCACAAATTTTAGGATAGAAAATGCTTTTAGTGATCAGCTCTTAGTCGTGTATTGGATGTGCAGCGTGACTGCAGGTAGCAACGTACGTGGGTTTAGGTTATCGATTCGACGTGCCAAGTTTGCATTTTTTTTAGGTGACCGAAGCGGTCGCCGTTTCATAATTGGCACTTGAGCATGTGAGTCCGAAGGTAATTTTCGGCCACCTGCGCATTCAGAAGAGACACATTTTAGATAGGCTGGTAGTTGGCAGCACTGCGACCATTTAGGGTTTGCATAGTGCTATAGTGCCCTACAATCAAAAACGAAGCTTTGCATTACGCTACGTCTGATGCAATCTGCCGCTTGCCACGCTGTTGTTTGCGGCAAAGGCAAAACTGAGTCAAACAATTGTGCACGGATTTAGGCAACCCTCCATTTATATATGCAGCAGTGGCTGATCGGGGATATTGAAAATACATTTGTATAGATTTAGAAAAACACTGTAACGAAAGTGCATCCAACCTTCAAACCGGGAGCTTCAAAATCCCACGAAACTTTTTCATATTCAGAAAAATCAGATTGAGTAGTGCACAAAATACAGGAAGCAAAATAGGAGCCTTTGCATGTGACCTACCGCTGTGGCCTCGAAAACACAGCACATGTGTCTTCCTACAGAGGTCGGTAAGTGTAATTCTTCGAAGTTAGGTAACACCAATACTGCCGTGGCGCTCGGACAAAACCACAGCGGTGGCCTTTGAAGCCAACATCTGGCAAAACGCTTCGGCTCTTGGACATCGGACCTATTGGAACATCTGCGAGGGACCACGCAGCACCAGTGGATACCAATGCTTAGCAAGTCGGCGCCCAGCTTACGTATGTTTTGAGTGTTTTACTCGGAGGTAGTGACAGAAGAAGCTAGGCCTAACGCGTAGGTCTTGGTCGGTCCCGCCCTGATGGGCTCCATGAGCAAGCTGGAGGTCTGCGTAACCCTCAAGATGCATTCCTTCGTCGAAGGGGAAAACATAACGCCAGCGGCGCTAAAAAACGGAGATTAGGAGACCGTCCTCCATCTTCAACATCGTTCCAGGCGCTTGAAACAAAGCGCTAACAGCCACGTCGACGAAGCTAGGTTTAAGCCGGGTCAGGCCTACGAGAATTCGAACTACAGCCAAAAAAAAAGTGTGGACCATCCGCGACTAAAAAGCGGGTAACGTCACCGAAACTACCAATGGACGACTACAAATTCGTGTGCCGACCGAGAAATTGGAACCTGAGAATCGTCGCCCGCCATGTCTTCGAGCGTTGCATACTGGAGGCAGCGAACGTGGCGCCCTTGAATGCACATGACACGGACACTAAACATGTAAACATCGTGAACAACACGTTCACCATGAACATACCGAACCGCCAAAGAGCATCAGCTTACGCCGGTATGAAAGTCCTCAAACGTGAAGGGTATGACGAGCAAGCGGCATCGTACGTCGTGGAGCCGGATGTCTTGGTTAGAGGAGTAATCTACCAAGCGTACGTTGGATCCTTGTCTGATGAGGTCCGAGAAAGCTTGATGAAGAGAAACAAGAACGTCAGCATCGTCGACGCATGATGACTAGGCAAGTTAAGAACCCTCCAGATTACTTTCAAAGGGAACAAGATTTTAAGACAAGTCTTATACTGGAACACCGTGTTTGGCGTGTTCCGGTACACAGAGAGCAAGCGTAAACTTGCTAAAACTGTCGCAAGTTCGGGCACAGGGCTCACGTCTGCTACAAACCAAAGGCAAAAAACTTATGCTTCCGCTGCGATAATGACCACCCGGTCCCTCCGGAAGGAGAGCATTAAACATGCATTCCAGACTACATAGTGTGCCATGGGGCGCATCATACTGGCAGCCCTAACCGCAATCATCGTTGTTGTAATCTGGAAACAAGCGAACAATCAAAAGTACAGCACGAGGCCACGCCACACGGAACATCAACCAAGGGACAGAAAGAGGTCCTCGAACCGGACGAGACGCGACAGCAAGCCCCAATACCAATCTAGCTGCTTCTCGCCGCTACCGAACAAGAAAGGGGGCAAATGCAACAGCAAAGAAAGAAGCTCGAGCTGCAAAAGAAGCAAAGACAAGCTCGATAATAAGGTGAGCTGGCCGGATGCGGCCTCCCATACTAACAATACTCAAGAGAAGGAACTACGGAAACAGATACAGGTACGCGATGATAAAAGTGGCAAACTAGAAAAAGAGATGGCGGAGCTTTGCCGAACATTTAGGAATACTAGAGGGCCATAACACCAAATAGGTAGGACCACGCGAGGCCCGCCTACGGTGCCCCCAGCACGGGTAGTAGCGATGGAAACGGACGCTAGAGCCCCGATGAAAATGCCCCCTCCTCCGAGCGGAGAGATCAGTAAATGAGTAGCGGAAGCTGTTTGCATATTCATGAAGTTTTTGTATGATGTAATCCCTGCTATGCCATGAGGCAAGTAATCTACTAAAATTGACCGAATGGGCTATTCTTGACCTAAAGCTTATTCACGCCAAACTAAAACGTTACTACGACGGCCTGCGCGTTCTGAATGAGACAATGCATGCTTTTAAAGTTAACAATTGTGCAGAAGACGTCACAGCTGTGCAGCAGTACGAGGAGATTGCCAGATGAAGGATGATGCTCCTCAGCCGGCACATCGAGAGCCTTAGGCGCCTACTCCCGTTGCCGACAGCCATCATTTTTACAAAGCCAGCAGATGAGCTTAAAGAGAGAGGCAAGTCGTCAGTGTCACCGTTTTCATGCCGATGGCCCATTTTCATTTATTCAAGTCAACCTCAAATGCATCTACGAAAGAAGCACAGTGCAACGAGGCATCCCAGAAATTAATTGATAAGAGTAATTTTAGGTGGTCCCAGTGCGATGTCAGCATTTATATAGGAGCGGCTACCATGCGGCGGAAAACACCTGTGTGCCAGACTTATTGCAATCACGAACCTACCCAGACGGGACACTCTTACTGCAAAGAAAGCATTGAGCCAGTTACACGCATATAAGGGCGGGAGACGGTTTTGTTTAGTGACAGACGAGATTGTTTTCGGACCGCCACCGGAAGAAGACTGAAAGAGCACAATATCTTGGTCCTGTACCTGGCGACTCTGTGCAAGGGAAAGAAAGCCAACAGCATAGAGTCTCCTTCAAAGAACTCAGATGTTTAATTTTCGAAAATATCGTCTGGAAAAAAGACGCCTCGACAGTGATTCTAGCAGAACCCCCACTTTTGTAGAGTTTGCAAAAGAGGTCGAGGTGGTAAACAAAAATCCTGTCTCCAGAGGTATTGCAGGAACGTAAGAACGATGTCGGGCAATGCCACAAGCACGTATGCAGTGCGCAAGAAAGTGGAAGAAAGGCAACGAATTATCGAACAGCCTGGTAAAGTGGCGGCAAAGGTTTCACGTGGCACAGAAAGAAAAAAAGGCCATTGCGCAGAAAAAGAACGCGGTGGAAACCTTGAGCATTGTGTCAAAGTGTTGTGATATGTTGTACTAGAGTGTGGTTATCAGGTTTGTCAGCTTGACATCATAGATGTGCGTCTAGACCTTCGATCCGCGCTACGCAATTCCAGCGTTGAGATCTCAAGTTTATAAATGTGAAATAATTTGATGCTGGTTCTTCTTGTGTCAGGGAGCAGGGCTAAACAAGCAGATGCCATCCAAGTAGCTCGCAGTGAACTTGTTTCGCCAAAGTGCCCCGTTTCCTGCAAGTAGAGCAAGTGATGTCCCATCCGATACCTGGAGAGGTGGTGCTCTGGTTGTCGCCCAACAGAACTGGAACCTGGGGATATCGTGCGACATTGATCAGGGTCCCATTGCTACAATCAGGCACAAGCATATCAGCAATGATATCGAACTGTTACAACTATCAGGTAGACCACGACGCGAAATCGACGGACGAGAACAATCAACGAGAACAATCAAATGACTCGGCTACGTCAGTAGTAGCCGAGTCATTTACAAGCGACGATAGGGTAATCTCCGCAAATCAGGAAGCTACACGAGGTAGCAGTATACAAAGCAGCTTAGAACTCACCAATCTAAACTGGAAAAAGGCAGAAAAACATATTCCTAAAAACACATCCACTGGCATAGATTGAATTCCGATTAAGCTGATTAATGAACTTGGTCCAAAAAGTAAGGAAACGTTGTTAAAAGCTCTGGAAACAGTCATAACGATTAAGCAAATTCCCAACAGCTGGCGGCAGAGTAAAATGAATTTGATTTATAAAGGGAAAAGAGAAAGGATACACATAAAATGCTACAGGCCGATTACCATAACATCCGTTACGTACAGGTTGGTCATGCAGGCGGTGAAATTAAAGGTGCAAGCATGGGTAGAAAGTAACAAGTTTCTAAGATAACATCAGAACGGCTATATTAATGGTAGGCGCTTCGATGATAGTCTGTTCGTGCTTACCCAATGCATCAAATTATCTAGAGTGGAAATAGACCTTTGTATTTGGCCTTCCTGGACATAAACGGGGCGTACGACAACGTAAACAGGGAACTCCTGTGGAACATATTAATAGAAGTTATCGGTAATGAGATAATAGAGGTCCCACAGGAAATATACCGGGATAACAAAGTAGAAATTACGTGGGAAGGGATACGTAGTACGGAAGATGTCATAGTATGCAAAGGATTAAGAGAAGGCTGTCCTCTATCACCGCTGCTGTTCATGCTTTATATAATAAACCTGGAACGGAGGATACAAGACAGTAACCTAAGTTTTAACTTGTCATATAGAGTAGGTGGAAAGGCGGTAGAGCAGCGCCTCCCCGGTTTGATGTATGCAGACGATATTTTGCTACTAGCTAAGAGTCTGGAAGAATTTAAAAATCTAGTTAAGTATTGCGGAGATGAAGGGGACGCTCTAGGCTTCAGTCTTAGCACAGTTAATTCGGGTCAGACGATTTTCAACGGCTTAGCTAATCAGGGTCTTAAAATACAAGGCCATGAAATACCCAGAGTAGCAAAATATAAATATTTGGGGGTATGGGTAAACGAAGGCTTGGCATACATTAAAAAGCATGAGCATTCACTTAAAGGTCCACGGAAACGGCCCCCCAGAAACCACTGATAAACGTGTTCAGTGTGTAGAACACATCCTTTTGAGCATTAACGCAAAGTATAACTCCTTGGAACAAAGCCAGCGATTTATTATTAATTTTTAAAAACAGCGTTCTTTGAAATTTGCGGGCAGAGGAAATGTCGCTTGGCGGTGTCGCATGGAACTATTTCCTAATCCTGTGACGTCACGGGTCGGTTGACTGGCAAGGCTTGCTAGAAGCTGCCATTCGCTGTGGTCACTGCAACCATGACGTCACGAACACACTTCCGGTAGCTGCGAAAGTCGTCTGCTCGTGCGCTGCTCGAACTCTGTGCGGGCTGTTACAGCTCGCCGCCCTTATCGGTTAGGTGGCCATTGCCCATTAAGTGCAACAGCCGAAGCGACGCAGGGATCGGCAGAACGAAGCTGCATTTACAAATATCTTATTTATATAACGTGGTTTCAGGAGTATCGGAGTGTCGTCCGACCAGGCGTCAACAGCACGGTCGAGCACCGCACGATGGCAGCACCTCTTTGACCGCCGTAAAAATCGCCGCTGTGGCCCCTCCTCCCGCATACTGTTCGCGAACCACACGGCGGATCATTAGCACCGATGTCCGAAATAAAGCGTGCTAAAATTTGTTGGCGTCTGGAATACTGAGCCGAATATCAAGTATGAAGCCCTCGTGAGGATCGCTGACCAGCAGCAAATTGCTGGTAAGAGCGATAGCCGTGATACAAGCTAGTTTCTGCTCAATCCAGCTGCCGCTGGTGCATTTCGGCTGATCCGATCTGCTCGTACTAGCTCTGCGATTAATGCGTCGGCAGAGTTAACCCTATAATTATTTTACTATGGCAGGATAGGAATCACTATGGCAGCTTCATAAGTAGACGATTTACGACAGCGTTGATCATGTTCCAAAGTGTCGACCGCCGCGGCTTCGAAGCGAAGCAATAGGCCTAGCGACGATTAGGGACGGTCACGCACGGCGCCGGCGTTCGCCGCGCTCGCACGTTCCACCCCGGCGGTAATTGTGTAACGTACCTCAGCCTGCTCGCGGCATCCAGTGCTGCAAGCGTTGCAAACTCGTGTACTTTCATAGCTAAGGCCGCGTATGTTTTGGCGTTCTGCTCAGCAACAAGCCGTTCAAACGATACTGTAGGCACAACAAGGCTTCAGTACGCAGTCGCTGCGCTGTCGGCCGTAATCGAAGACGTCAGGCGGCACCATAATCTATACATCGATCTTTAAACGTGATACAGTGGGCAAATTAATAACTTTGTGAAGCAGACCCGCGCGTACGTTTCGCGCACTCGGGCGCCGACGAGTAGCTTCCGTCAACAGACGCCGTCATAACCTCGGTTAACGACGCAAACCGAGGTCGTCAAGCTCGGTTTGCGGCAACCGCGGTTAGTGGTGCAACCATGGTTTGGTCCGCCGTGTAACATAGGATAACCACGGGTTCGCGGTTACACTAACCGTCGCTGCGCGAACTGGCGAACTCCTCAGGCGTGTGCGAGCGAGGACGGGTTGGTTGGCGCGAGTACGCCAGCGAGCGAGCGCGCGGCAACCGGAAGTTCGTCGAAGTGACGTATGTCTGGGCGGAGCATTGAACTTGCTTGTATTCTTTGTTTTTTTTTATGGCTCCCTTCGGCGTACGCGTTGAGGGGGAAAATTGGAAGGGTCATTTTTAATCGCCGATATCTCTGGTGTTGCAGAAGCTAGATCGAAAATTTTTGCGGGAGAATGATGGGTGGTTCAATAACTATCAGTGTTATGGCGTTGTTTACCCTTCTTGGTGACCCCTTTCTGGGGACCTTTAAGGCCAAAGGGCGAAGGGATGTCGGGATAATGAAGCATAGGGCATTGTGGGGATAAAACAGGTATAATGTTTTGACGAGTATTTGGAAAGGAATTATGCTGCCCGGACTTACTTTCGGAAATGCGGTTTTGTGCCTAAAATCAGAGGTAGAATCGACATTAGAAATAAATCAGAGAGCCGTTGGGCGATTAGCACTAGGTGCCCACGGCAAAACCACAAATGAGGCGGTATATGGAGATATGGGCTGGGCATCTTTCGAAGTACAGGAAGCTCAGAGTAAAGTATCATTTGAGGAACGCCGGAGGAAATTTGACAGTAACAGATGGGAGATAAAGTATTTAAATACCTGTACTTAAAACGCGTTGACTCACACTGGAGGAAAAGAACTAGGAAACTAACTAGTAAGTATGCTAGTCACAAGGACGGAGAAATAAAGACCATTAAGCAACAGGGGAAAAGCACAGAAGGTAAAAAGTGGATAAATTCAATGGAAGAGAAACAGAGTGTGGAATTATATCGAAAGTGGAAAATGAAGATCAGGAAGGAAGCTTTCTTTGACAACACAAGACTCAATGCCCTGCTTTTTGAATCTAGATCAGGGTGCTTTAGAACACGCAGCTACAGGAAGGAATTTAACAATGAAGATGACGCATGTGCTGCATTTGGTACCTCCAGTGAAACAATTGGACATGTTATACTCAACTGTAATGGTATCCATCTGGAAGTTGATGCAGGAGCATCGACTATTCCTTAAGCTCTGGAGTTCAGAGATACCAGTGGTCGGGTGAATGAACCGGCGGTGGAAACTAGCAAAAAAACGACTGGAAGATTGTTGGCTTAAAAGCAGAGAAGTGACATAATGTTAGTAATGTAGAAACAAAAGTTTAATAAATAGAATGATGGGTTACTTAACCAATTTAAATCAATTATTAAGATATAGGGAGAAAAATGAGCATGATAGCTACTGCTACAACCCCGTTTCAAAGGGGATGCTCCTATATTCCATCCATCCGTCCATTGGGTCCAGTCAGTAATCGGCGCTGCGAGCAGAAAAGTAGTGAGGTAGAGGTAGCTGAACCCAACGGCTGCAGCAATGGCGAGATATGTGGCCTACACGTGAGCAGTTGAAGCAAATGGGCCGGTCGTGCGAGGTTTGCCATTTTTCCGAGTTGAGGAAGCGGCAGTGGTATCGAGTCTGGAAGCGCGCAGTAGGACACGCAGCAGCTACCACTGGAACGGTGGATTGGAAAGAAGACTCTGTAGATGACTGGCCAGAGTTGTGGCTTCCTTTCGCATTGAGGCCGCATTGCCGAATTCCTGGCACACGACTGCTTGGTTCAGGGCTCCAGTAGCGTCTGTAGGCTGAGGGGTAAATGTCTTAGGAGTCATAGCCTCCAACTTTGCGAACAATTGTGTTCACATTTGCTGTGTGGTGCGACTGATGCATTGTTGGCAGACCTTCGCACGAAGACTTAGCAGCTGCGGTTTGCAAGCGGTCGAAGGGGGAGGAATATGACTGTGTTTAGCTTGCTGAAACCGCCGACATAGTTCGAGGACACACTTCACTGACATACAAGTTTTGCAAAGCGCGAGATTAAAAGCATCGTCAGCAATTCCTTATAGATTGTGGCCCACCTTGTCAAACTTGGACACAGCGCTGTCCACTTTGCGGCATAGAGCGAAGACGTCTTCTATGTACGTGAAGTAAGATTTGCCCGACGAGTGTGGTCGCGACGCTAGGCCCTTTTTAGCACAGAGCTTGTGAGCAATCGGCTTGCGAGAGATCTGGAAGCTTCTCCTTGCACGTCGCACGATGTCAGATATTTGTGCCTCTCGAACCAAATGCTCGTCGTACCCGCCAGGTTAAATATGGCATTCGCAAGCGTCAGCGTCACATCTCATCAATTATCTTTATTGAAGCGCTCGTACATAGTGAGCTAGTCTTCAATGTCTACATCATTGGCGCCGCAAAAGGTGCCCGGGTGACGTGGCTGTGCGACGACGACAGTGGGCGCTGGTAGTGCCTGTGTAGAGGAGGTTCCATCGACAGCGTAATGGTAGTACCAAGCTGGCTGCCACTGTGGAAATCCAGATGGTGTCATTTGTCTCGTACCCATCACGGTGCACCAAAATGTTATCAGGCAAACTCCGACATATTCGCAGCAGTTCGCCGTCAGCGAAACAATTATTGGACAAACAGAGCCTAGCCTCTACCTCGTAGTACCTCACATCACCAACACATCGTAGTCGTCTCTGAGGCTGTGTACTGTAACAATATCTTTGATACAAGAAGGACATCGCCAGCATAGTAGCCGACGCCTTTTCCAAATCATAACTTCCCGAGAGAGCGAGCTGGCGCCCGCAGTCCTTGTGTAGCAGCGCCCGTAGACGTGTGGGGCACATTTATGTCTCAGCAGCAGCTGCTGGACTCTAAGCGCACAGATGACCAGTGATGGAATTCGCATGGAATCTTTGAGAAGAATGTATAACCATGTTAACATTTGGAAAATATTACAGTTTACCACAATCTGAAACATTTAAGAAATAACCATCAAAATCACTCCATATAGTATCCAGGGGAATTGCTCATTCATGGCTATAGGCCGTCGACAGTTGACACTGCTGCAACAATGGTTATGCGGGTTAATTCTCGCAAGAATGAGCCACGGGGGGCTTGACGCTACAGTCGCCTTCTAGCCCCGACGTGCTAGCCCTAGCAGAAAGAGCTGCGACCCCCAACGCGCGGTGCGAGAAATCGCCACTGCGGCGGGTTCGGGCCGGAGGGGACAAACACGAGTTGCGCCCTCGAACGAGCTTTAATCTGTCCTACTAATTATACACGGCAAATCAACAGCACACAAATACAACCGCCGTGTAGCGAGCGAACGCCGCGTACGGTGGTGAAATAAAAACCACCTAATACGGAAGCGCGTAAAGGAGGTGAGAGGAAGTCTTCTCACCTGACATGGCTTCACGCTCACATCCCGTTGCGGTAAGTGCCTACGGTGTGTCGGCGATTCTCGGTGACGGCGGTGGTCTCCTCGGCAGAAATCATGAACCGCGTGCGTGCGCGATCAACCGCCGCCGAAAAACCCCGAGCGAATTGCTAGAGTCGCACTCCTCGACACGGAATGGGAGAGGAGGTCTTGTGGTTACGCCAGCAGGAAAGAGGGAAGCCCGCGGCAGCGTCGCCGCAGGCCCGAGAGGCGGCGGGGGTTGGCCAGCATGCCCTCTCCTCCGCCAACCTCTCTGCCAGCGCGCGTAATCAAGCGTATTAATTACGCGCGGGCGTTTTAATGGAGGAAGGGGATTATGAATCCCCGCATCCCTCCTCCTTAAATCCACCGTACGGCTAAAAGTAGTCGCGTTCCCCGAGGGATATACCGACGGGGCCAGCTAAACGCCGTTTAACTTTTAAACACGGAACGTTCGGTTAGAAATAAGGTGTCATCCCTGGAAGAGGTATTTACTGGATTCTCTTTTCAATTTTCGGTTATCATGCTAACCGAGACATGGAGCACTAATGAATGTGATGTTTTTAGGTTACCTGATTACGATACCTACTATTTAAACAGATCGCACTCTCGAGGGGGTGGAGTATCACTGCTGATTACAAATGATGTAGAATGTCAAATCATTGATTCTTATACAGTTCTTTCACCAGACTATGAAATGTTAACCCTGTGTACTGCAAGACATGTATTTTCTGTGTGCTATCGACCACCGAATGGTGATTTGTCTGCGTTTCTGCAGTTTTATGATCAGTTTCTGGCTTATGTCGTTCAAAACCACAACTCTAAAACTCTGATAGCGGGTGGAGATTTCAACGTCGACATGAGTGTGAACAGTCCGTCATCAAATGCTTTCAATATGGTCATATTATCGAATGGGTTTGCCAATTTAATTAATACACCAACCAGAATTACCCCCGAAGGCCAGTCTACCCTAGATTTGTTTATTACTAATTCCTTTCAGTCGAACGCTAAATCTGGAGTTTTAACTTGTTCTATCAGCGATCATTTGCCGGTGTTCTTATGTTTGGAAACAAGTAGGTCAATAAGGAAAGAAAAATTTCCACCATTAATGTACCAACTAATAACAGACACAACACTGAATTCCTTTCGTGACGCTCTGTTGTCAGCAGAATGGAACATGATCGCTGATCTCACAGATGCCAGTGAAGCGTACAATAAATTTGTGGATATACTGACACAGTTATACCACAAAAGTTTCCCGTTAAGAACACGCAAAAAAAGTAAAAAAACACGCAAACCATGGATTACACCAGAATTGCGAGATGAAATGAAAACGAGAGACAAGTTATATCAGCATTTTCTTCATACACGATCAGCAAATGATCTTGTCAAGTTTAAAAAGCATCGTAATCAGCTTACAAAAAAATTGCGAAACGCACGCACAGCGTATTACTCATCTTTTCTTGATATGGGGTGCCGTCAACAGAGTCTGTTATGGTCGAGGTTGAACACTCTCCTTAATCGTGGTCACTCGCATAAGCCTTTATTGAAACTACAAATTGATGGCAAAGAATTATCCGGTGCTGAACTAGCTGATACTTTTAACAATTTTTTCACAAGTATCGCTACTGCTGGTTCTACGTCATCTAATGCTAGCAAATATGTTTCCACTCATCTTAACAACACAATATATCTCCAGCCCGTAACACTGGATGAAATCGTGTCATTTATACGAGCCTTAAACAACAGTAGCAGTTGTGACATTGATGGTTTGCAAGCACGCCCAATCAAACATGTAGTCAACATTATTGCCCCAATAATCACCTCTATTTTTAACATGTGTTTGAAATCGGGAATTTTTCCAGCTAAAATGCAATGTGCAAAAGTAACTATTCTATACAAAAAAGGAGATCGTAATGAGCTGGGAAATTACAGGCCGGTAGCTATTCTGCCGATCTTTTCAAAGCTGTTTGAAAAGGTCTTGCATTCGAGGATGGCAAATTTCATTGAAAAACATAATCTGTTAACACCACACCAGTTCGGCTTCCGTAAAAACAAATCAGCAGAGTTAGCGTTGCTAGAGCAGAAAGAGTATATACTAACGGCATTTGAAAACAAGACATTAGCTGTTGGCATTTTTGTGGACTTTTCTAAAGCCTTCGATTTAGTGGATCATAACATTTTGCTGGAAAAATTAAGTTATTACGGTATACGAGGACAGGCACTAGCTCTTATAAAATCTTACCTATCCAATAGAACTCAAGTTGTGAAAATAGGTACCTGTACATCGAATGCTAAAACTGTCTATTGTGGAGTGCCGCAGGGAAGCATTTTAGGGCCTCTACTTTTTAATCTCTATCTAAATGATATCGTCAATATTAACTCCAAAGCAAAATTTATCATCTATGCAGACGACACTAGTATTTTTTTCGCCGGCAATGATATTAATCTCCTCGTTGAACAATGTAACAGTGCGTTGAAATCCTTAGAGGATTGGTCGAGAGTAAATGCAATGAAGATAAATGAAAGCAAAACGAAAGCGATTATATTCAGGCCAAAAAACAAGCTCATACCTCCGCATCAAGATATTGTAATAAACTCCCGATGCATCGATTTAGTCGAGAATTTCAAATGCCTTGGAGTCACCTTTTCCGCTAATCTGTCTTGGGATAATCATGTCAAGCATGTTCTCAGCAAAATAAGTCAAATATCTGGTGTAATCGGTCGTTTAAAATATATCCTTCCCACACGCATCAAACTTTTGCTTTATAATTCACTCTTTCAATCACACTTGAACTATTGTCAGTTAGTATGGGGAAACACAACATCCACTAATATAGAACACATCCACCTCTTACAGAAAAAGTATCTCCGACACACATATAATGCTTCTTATACTGCTTCAACATCCACTTTCTTTAAGAACTCCGGTGTAATTCCAGCTTACAATTTATATAAATATCGCTTAAGTCATATGTATAAAAAAGAAACCCATAGGAATGTCAACAATCTACGTAACCTATCTCAATTACAGGACAATACTCAAAGCTACGTCACGAGACATTTTGAAAACTGGTCAGTACCCACGTCACGTTCGAATTACGGGAAACAGAGTCTTAAGTACATAATACCATCACTTTTAAATTACTATAAT